>PVKZ01000346.1:747868-946307 GCA_004027375.1 Macroglossus sobrinus | reverse complement strand
GTGAAGCCACATCTCTCTCGCAGATGCTTGCATTCCACATTCATGATGGCCACTCTGCCAGATGCAGTGAGTCAGAGAGAAAGATGAATCAAGAGTGACTAAACAGAAAAATACAAAAGGTGGTGTCCCTGAAACAAATGTGAAAGATTAGAGAGAAAAATGGCATATTTCATCAACAATATGGGCCTTGAACATTTTAGCAGAGTCTAGAGAAGAATTCAAAAGGGACATGTCTTTTGGCAAGTAACTTGGGAGAAAACCAGAAGAAACCCATGCTTCTCCTACTATTCTGCTCTGCCTCAAGATTCAGAAGGCCTGGATAGCCCAAGAAGGACAAGATAAGTCTGGACCTAAGAGAGAGATACTTTATCTAAAAGGAAATGAGAAAATCTGATTTGCACAGCAGAGTGTTATGTTTTTCCCCTATTCAGTGCTCCCAAAGATGCTCAACGAGCCCAAAGGAAGTTGGACTGCAAGGAGTATTTAGAAACACGCAGCCCACTGTACTGAGGCCGCTCTAAATGGATCACGGTCGCTTTGCTTGCTAGACTCCAGCTATCCAAGGCTTCTTTCTGCTTATCTAATACTCTAAGCTAATTCAAACTTAGCCCTTATACTTTCTATTTTCACTGCCTTCAACTCTCTGCCTCTAGCTTTTTGCATAGCTGGAAGCTTTTTGTTTAAGTCTCAGCTTGATCGTCACTTTCTTAAGTAAATATTCCTGTATCTAATCCATCCCACCCCCTTGACTACCTGTCAGTCTCTGTCACATTTTCTTCGTAATATGTATCACTAGCTGCAAGTTTCATTTTCTTTATTAATTGCTTATTTGCTTATTGTCTATCTTCCCTTGATAGATTTTAAATTCCATAAGAATAAAAACCTAATCCTTCTTGTTCACTATCATACCCAGCCAAAAAGGTACAGTTATTGGCATATACAAGATACTCAATACATATTTTCTGTATGAAGTAATAGCTTTCCATCTCTCTAAACCTCAATATCCTTATCTGTAATGGGTCTGATGATACTATCTACATATAAAGATTATAAAATAAAATAAATGATGCGCACTAAACATGAACCACAGTTACTCAGTATTAGCCTTTATTATCACTATAATTTATTATTTCTGCATTATTAACTATGAGCACTAAATTGCCTGGCATATAGTAGGTTCTCACCGAATACTGGCTGACTGCATGAATGAATAAATGGGAATCGCACTAAAAAGTTATAAACACTATGGCTGCTGTAAGTTCTGAGAATTACTCAATGAAAATATTGCCACAGGATCCAGGGGTGTTTTAGATAGATAAATGTGTTTTTAAGTCCTCTCCTGTTCCAGTACCAGGTGCAGCAATACCAAGACCCATCATCTCTGGAAGTATCCACTTCATATCCACATGCCATTCCAGATTCTTACCATATGTGGACGTTCCCCTGACATCTGGAGACAGACCCCACAGTCTTCCCTCAACCCAGGACACCTGTAGAGGGCTCACGGGTAGGACAGCTTACTCCATAACCATCTCTTCTCCCAGTACTTTTATCCTGGGAATTGGTACCTAAAACTGAGCATCAACAACAGCCACTGAAGAAGTTTCAAAGGATATTCAATCATATCCAGGTAGCATGTGCCATAAGGGAAAGGAAAGATGTTGGCAAGGGAGATGAGGTTGCCACACAGTCAGCTTAGTCTTCCCTACTCCTCTTTAGAAGCTAGCTGTTTAAGGAGCTGATATCTTGTAAATGCCACCCCTCTTCCCTGGTTTCTCTACAAGAACTTCCTGATAGGGTCAGACCCCAGAGTCTGGGCAGCCTTAAATATCTGTATTTAAAAAAAAAAAAAAAAAGAACAACTGTGGTTACCTGGGCAGACAGAATGAATGGCCTGGGGAAAGGTAGGGGCAGATTAGATAAAACTGAATCCATTATCACTAAAGCCAACTATTCTGAAAGGGGAAAAAAAAAACCACCTCTATTGCATTTTTCCTCTAAGAAGAAAACAAATACAGAAACGTGGCAAATAAGCAGTCCAGTTATTATATTCTCTTATATTCAAGAGCCAGAAGGCCTCTGAAGCCTATTTACCTTTGTTCTTGCATGTCTGGCACTATTGGTTTTTTTCTTATAAATAATGAAAGTCTGAAATAACACATTGCCCTTAATCATGTTTGTGGTACAGAAAGAACATCTCCTTGAAATATAAGCCTCTGATTCTATGATGTCCTCATGAAACACCACTTCTTGCAAAAATCTAGATCTTTTCTTATCAAAGAAGTGTTTAAGGCATGGTGATTATTTATTCCTTTCCTCTTACTTCCAATATCCCTTTACCTTCTTCTAGCCTTGGGGTTTGAGATCTAGGTATATAGAGAACAGCATAGACCCTCTTGCTTTTCAACCTTATAGCAAAGCTGGGTAATAAGCAACATCTGACCATCTGGGGCACACATACAGACTAGTTTCTAAAACTAGAACACAGGAACCACTGTTGGACCTAAGAAGATTTTGAAAAGCATCACCTAACACTACAGGATATTTTGTCCTAAAAATCCAAGAACACATGTACATATTACTTTTCAAAGAAGCATTCCAAAACATCTCATCCCCAAGTATATATTTATTATAAAGCACTGTTTCTTGGAATGGTGTTGGTGACATAGAGCATTAATTATGGAGATTATCTATCTATCTATCTATCTATCTATCTATCTATCTATCTATCCACCTATCCATCTATATCTATCTAGTATTTCTCTTACTTTCAGATAAAAACCCCATGGATCTACATTGTATTTAAAGTGGATAATGGATGTTGTTGTTTGTAAGATGAACCAGTTATGCAATAACACTCATTTAGTAAGTATTTAATGGGCACCTAGTTTGTGTCCTGCACTAGGATTGTACTGTACATATGATCAGTGGTTCTCTGACATTCAAGGTATTTTTAGTCCCTCGCAGTAAAAACAAGACAGCAAAGGGAAACTTTAGGAACAATGACACCAATAGTCTCATTTGGAGTCTGGTGTCCCTGCTCTTCACCAACTTCACCCCACCCCCTCTTCCACATCCGAGCATACATATGTTGTTTTTGTTGGCTGCAAAGCAAATGTGATAACATTGAGGGATAGTTTGAAAATAAAGAGGTATGCAATTTTCCTACCCTAAGAGAGCTACACTAAAGACAACTATCCATTCATCCACATATCCTTTTAGTTTATGTCCACATGAATTTATATTTTACATCATTTGATCAGTGTGTACCAAACACATTAAATTATATCACCAATGTTTTTCCATAGTACTACAGCCTTGAAACACTGTTTAAATGATTGCCTTATATTGCGTAGGTTAATAATTCTTTAGCAATTCCTTTATTAGAATGCATTTCTGAATTTCCACTCATATAAATTATACTGAAGGAAACATCTTTTTTTTTTTTTTACAATAAATTTTCAGAAACTCAGTATTTCCATATTTGGGGTAACAAAACATACCCTTTCCTCATCTTCTCTTTTCTCATTTCCTCCTGTCTCCTGTCAGAGTTTTGTAACTACCTTAAGAGAAATAAAGGACACTGAAAGCTGCCTGTGAAAATCACGGGAGTTATGAGTGGGAGAAATTACAGTGGCAATGGGCTCCTTCACCACTCGCTCCTAATGATGACCCTTTTCTAATCACATACCTTTCTCAGTCTGCTCCCACCTAGGACACCACCATTTCTTTTTCTGCCTGTATGTCTCACATCTCTAGTTCCTCATTTATCTTCTTTCTTGCTGGTCCTTACTTCTAGAGTTTAGCCACTCAAGAACCTACCTCAAAGATTTCCCCAGTGCCAAAAGGCCTTGATATAATCTGGACTTAAAAGTGCACTATTTAGAGCACACACAGAAACAAACTTGTCTCAAACAAGTGTTTTCTTTCTTATGAAAATTCTGTTTTTGAAAAGCCTTTTTGCTGTACCAGACTATTTGTATTGTCTTCTGGAAAGAACTGTTCAGATTGGATTTAAATTGTGGTCAAATATGTACTCCATGTTCTTACTCATTTTTAGTCTCTTCAGGGGAAAAAAGAAAATAATGAGAGATGGAATAATCTCCCATTACAATTAGTTATTTTCTAGTGATCCTAGGTTAAGATGAAAATAGAACAAAAGTAATTATAATAATCCCTGTCATTGATTGTATTACATTTGTTAGAGTTTCTGTTTAATTTGGGAGTTAACACCTGACCACACGAGATTGCAGATAA
This sequence comes from Macroglossus sobrinus, assembly GCA_004027375.1. Lineage (NCBI taxonomy): Eukaryota > Metazoa > Chordata > Mammalia > Chiroptera > Pteropodidae > Macroglossus > Macroglossus sobrinus. Next base: position 942,050 of record PVKZ01000346.1, on the reverse strand, counting down.
CTAAAAAGCTACTCACTAGTTAAGTTATTTATTTTATACAATCTAGGCAAATATTCTGTGAGTAAATGAGCCCAAAATTAGATCATAAAAGTCACAAATTCTGTGCAACATAAAGAAAGAACTGCTGTGAGGTGACCCAATTTCAGTGTCAGGACAGGCAAAACAAAGAGAAAGAAAACATTAGGGCCATTTTTTTTTTTGCCTTAAACTTGAAAGAGTCCATTCAAATCAAAAAGAAAACATGTTGAACATCATGAGAGATGTAAAAAAAAAAAAAAAGAAGAAGAAGAAGACAATTTCTGGCTTCAATTAACTCAAATGTTTTTAAAAGAATGGTCCCTACCTGTAAGTAAATTTAAGTGAAAAGTTCTAGAGAAATGTCTAGAGAAATAATGGAGACTATTATTTCACTTTCCATTATTCATTTCTAACTGTCAATGTACTTAAATTACAGCAGATTTGGGTTCGCTGAATTAGCTTCTTGGCTATAAAAGTTATTCTATTTTTATTATTAGTTCAGGCAATAATCATCTTGCCAATTAGGCGGAAGAAGAGTTTTTCAAACTTCCACTATGAGTAGTCTTTGAATCTAGAGTGCCTTGTTTCTGTACTTTATAACATCATAAACTAAATTTTTACAAAATCTCCTACTATAAGAGAAATACATAAAAAATATATTTTTAATATTTTATTTTAAAAATGCACAGCTGACCTAGTAAGAAAATCAGGAAAATCTCCAACAGTCAAAATCAAACCAAAGAGCAGGTAGCATCCAGTAGGCTAACTGAAGCCTTGGATGTCATGAGAACTTTTACTGATACAGAAACCTGGGGCTTTGGGGTTTTTCAAATACATAGAAGAAAGGCCTGGACCTGAGCAGTGTTCACTTAAAGCTAAGACCCCCAGAGGGCTAGAGAATAACTCTATGCTCTCAATGAAAGTGAGGCTTCCCTACACTAAGGGAGTTGGCAAAGTAATTTGCCTGTCTTGGCCTTGCCTCTAGATTGGGGCAGGTAAGAGGAAAAAGGAAGTAGGAATTATCTTCAGTGGGAAAAAAGCAGTATCCAATCCAGGAAGGATACACTGTGGACTGGGAACTTTGTTTTAACCTTTATGGTGGTTATGAGGGTGAGTACTATGTTATTCTTATATCAGTGTATAAGTCTTTAATATCTTTGAGTCAAAAAAAAACAAAAACAAAAACATAGCCTATAACAAATAAAAGACAGAAATATTTTCAGATTAAAAAAATTTAAGGTATATCTAATTAATGCCAATTAAGATCAGAACTCCAGTCCCTCAATTCCTAATTCTATGTTTCTTCTACACTTTTTTTAAAAAGAATATTTCAATTTAAGAAATTCTAGAAGTTTTATATTTTATTGTGGGATGTGGCTTTCTCCAGTCTCTAGAGTAAATCATTTCCAGGAGGCCTTGTCTGAGATTAACCACTGTTGTGTGGGCTCTTTGGAATTGCTCCAAGACAGGATATCTGCTTGGTACAGATTTTTGAAGACAACATACATCTTGGCTCTAGATTAGAAAATTTATCAACAAATGGTTCTTCCGTGATGGGGCAGAATTTATTGGCAGATCAAAATGTTTCCTTTGAACATTCAGTTCACGCTGACCTTGCCCATTTCTGAATTCCTAGAGCACTTAGGCATTCTAATCACTTAGATACTTAATTCTAGTCTGCATTTCATAGGCATGTAGATTATCTTTGCCATGAGACCTGAAGCTCCCAAAGAAGAGATTTATTTTGCTGTCCCTACATTGCCAAACATATTTACAGCTGGAAGGGATATTATCTGCTTTAAACCTTTCATATTACACATGAGGTAACAGGTCCTATGAAGTGACTTGCCCCAAATCACATAGTGTACCTCTCAGAGTATCCATAGAAAACAGATGGCACAATTCAATTAGGATAATTCAAGGAGAGATTATTTATAATGAGACCAGGTGGATGGGCATAAAGAGACCATGGCTTAAAACACAGTGTCTCCAGGTTGTAGTAACAGTTGTAGAACTGTTCCCACCCTTAGGCAGCAAAGGATGAGGTTCAGGACTAGTACCAGAAACTGGTAGTACAGGAATATAATGAAGGCTGCCTTGAGAGAAACAAGGACCTTCAGTGAAGGGACTTGCCCTTCCCAAAGCAAGCTGAGAAAGGTCCAGAGCAATAAATCCCAACATCACTTTTCTATTTCCATTTTGAGGTAACACCATTGTTTAAACACAATTGTAAGTGTGAGATCACAGATGCTCTTAATGAGTCCTATAATAGTTGGCCATCTGGAGCCAAGGGCAAGGTGAAGAAGGGTGGAGAGATCTGGAGGGAAAAAGAAATAATGTTTTGGACAAATAGCTTTAGCTGAAGTAATTCTAAGTCCATTATAAATTCTATCAATCAAAACATAACTCTTCTCATATTGCTCAAAATGCCTAATGAATTGAATTCAACTGAACTGAATGAACTCTTCTCAATAAAAAGGAGGCTCTGGGCACCTACTGTTGAGTCAGGACTCAATGAGGGTGGTTCTGAGACCATCTCCTACTTTGAGAATTAGAATCAGATCCAAGAGCTGTACTCAGAAGCAGCTGGGAAGCCAGTGTAGTGCCCTAGGCCAAGTGTGTACAATGTTCCAAACAACCAAATCCATTCAGCATCCTCTTTTGCTAAATCATGACAAACCCAGCATATGGCAGATCGCACACTCTGTGAAGTATGGGATGATCGCCAACAAAAGATCTGGTCTAGTTCAAAAGAGACATATTAGTTTTCAGAATTTTAGAGTTAAACCTGTGAACTGTGTCTCTGGGTGAGAAGACATCTGGCAGAGTGAAGAAGTCCAAGAACCAATGGTACCCTTTTGCCCACACCTAAGACCCTTGCCCCAGTTCAGAGGTAGAACTGAACTTCAGGGGACAGGAGTAGATGTACAACTTTTTGTGGACTTGAAGGCAGCTCTCCAAAAATTCCACTATGGCAGAGTCCCAGAGATACCAACTAAGTCAGTGTGAATGAAAGACACTTCCCAGGACCAATGATCAGATTGAAAACACTGACATGTATGAACATGACAAGAACAATGGTGGGAACATTTCAGGAGGATACAGGAGATGTTACTAGACCTATCCCTTTTCTTCTCAAATCTGCAGTTAACACTAATGGTGCCCATTATTCCTTTGTGTACATACCTTGCAGGGCAATTATGATAACCAAGTGAAACAGTGAAACAATACTTGGTGAATTGTAGGGTTCTCTACATATGACAATTGTTATTACCCATTTCCACTGCTTAGGATGAATGCTCTCCTGGGAGATGGTCCCATTGCTGATGCCTGCATTATAAAGAGAGTTTTCCCACTGCAGTTGGGTGGATAAGGTCACAGAGCAAGTCTTCTCAGGAGCCCCAGCTGAATTCCTGGGTCAGCTTCCTCTTTCCCACCCCAGGAACTTATAGCTAGAAGCAGATGATGACACTTGGCTCAATACCAAGAGAGGGGCTCAGGGTGCTGTTTAATCAGACTGTGAAAAAGTACTCCTTTGCCTCTTGTTCTGCCTAGTAAGGCAAGAAGACAAAGCTGGTCACTGAAGAATCAATTGCAGGAGGGCAGTCAGGCCTCTGAGAAATCCTTGGAGACATCCCAAAGGAAGAAAAATAGCCCTGGAACAGAGTAACACATTAATATGAACTACTCTCTGATTAGCAGCTAATTGTTGCAGATGAGTTTACTGACCTTTTCCCTGACAATTAGGTGGGAGCTGCCATCACAAGGCTGTCAAGCCATGGCACAGATCTGTACTGCACAAACCTGTGATGCGAGGACTTCTCTGAGGAGCCCATGGATACCTGGGTAAAATGACCATGGCTACCTGGGGACAGTAGCTGAGGAAACTTGCCTACAGTAAAGCCTGATCCTGTGCTTATGTCCAACTGGCTGAACAGACTGAGCAGGTTTTTAGAAATTAGGATAAATGGGATCGAGAAAAGAAAACATGGGTGTTTGTTCAGCTCACTACTTAATAACAGTTTGTTGTTACTACGCATTGGTTTTCAGGGTTCAAATGGTATATTAAGGCATCCAAACTTAAGCTCTACAAAGAATCAGAAAACAAATGTAATTGTCTCTTTATTATGAAAAAAAATTGTCCAAGATGGCATGGGATAGTCTTCTCAAACTGAAATACAGGTATATAGCAGCATAATGTTCTAGAAACCAATTCATAAGTATAGGACATCAATTTTACCTGAGACTTGAAGAAGAGATTATTTTCATATCACACATACAAAGGAGAAGAGAACAAAATTTTCTTTTGATTTTAAGATAAAACATGAGGCCTCAAAGAATTTCTCCCTTGTGGCAAGTTACTCTGAACAACACACAGACCCACCAACCCCATTTTTTAAAATAACAGCTATTAGAATTATGTGGGTAGAAAATTTCAAGGAATTCTGGTGATATACAGACCTATGTAGAGGCAGAGGGACAGGCATAAGGTCTTTTATAAACCTAGAAGCTGAAGACAAAAAATACACAAGTTTTTTTTTTTATTATTATTAGTAGTAGTGATAGTAGTAGTTTAACATGCGCCTGACAACATCCTAGACAACCAGGCAAACATAAAGGTGCCTACTACATCACCTCATTCATGAGTCCTCCAGGTTGTGAAAGTATTATTTTCTTGTTCCCTTTCTTCTTTCTGCCACACCCCCTCCCCATAACCTCCACTTCACCTTCTGACTGAAAACCATTCATTCACAAACTATCTGAACCATCTGTTATTATAAAACAGTGACATTAAAGTGGTCATCATTATTTTGAAAGAATATGACCCCCAAATATCTTGTCATTTCTTAGTCACAATGAAATGATAAACCATTATACCATTAGCTCAATGTAAAAGTCACTGCGTGCATGGAGAGCAGTGGAGTCAGAGAGAGGCCAGGGCTGAGCCACAGGACTCAGGGTTCTGTGTTCTGCCACCATGGAGGAAAGACTGAGGCCACAGCCCTTGACTAATAAACAATAGGTCTTACTTAATGTCATTATTAGTTCCCTCTTCTCACTCGATATAGATTGGAAACATAAAAGTTGGAAGTTTGGCAGGAAAACGGTTGGGGAGTAAGATTTTGAGGAAAAAATGCCCTCTGGTGGGATTTCCAGGGAGAAAAAAAAATAGGAAAATGTAGCCAGCAGCAAGAGTTCCTCCCTTCCCAGTTCTGCTCAAGATTTTACAGCCACAAGTCTCCTTCAAATCAGATAAAACTCCCCAGTCTCCATGATAAAACTCTCTATCTTCAGTTTTCATGATAATAAAAGACCTCATAAATAGTTAAGACTAATGTCTTACACAATGTGTTAATTATTTAGAATAATTTTCTAGAATATTAGAATCAAAGACCCAGGGAACAATCTTATTTCCTTGAGTAGTATAATCTTCTCCACTAAATCATTCTACATCAATGGTCATACTGGAGAGAATGACATGGATTCTAGAACTTGACCACCCAATTCCATGACTTACTAGCTATGTGACAAAAGGTTAAATGACTTAATCATGTGCCTCAGTTTTCCTAGCTGTGAAGTGGAGAAAATACCATAAACCAACCTCACTCAATAGGCCATTATGAGAATTGAATGAAGGAATGCATGAAAAGCACAGTGCTTAAATGCCAAAGAATTAACTATTATGATTATGATTTTTGTCAGAAAATTATTTCTCTGGTCTTCCTTAGCAAGCTCCTTTAGTAGCTAAATAATTCTATGTTAGAGATACATGGTATCATACTTTTTTTTTACTCTTTCTCTTAATTACTAACATTTTAACTTATTTTAATTGTTCTATGTCAAATTGTTTTTGCTATAATATGCTTTAAATCATTTTTAAAAGTATGTGGGGTATAAATTATAAATAAAAATAAAATAAAGACCACACAGTTATATCTATATCAAGTACCTTATCTATGAGTTTTTAAATTGACTTCTCTTTATATCTAATTCCTATCCACAAACAAGAAGGAATTTCTGGATGTATATTAATTAGAGGATAAAACAAAGGGAATAGATGAAAACACACGTGTGTCACTGAATGCGACGCTTTTGTACTAAATCTATTATATCAGTTTGATTCTTCCTTTGAAGCCCAGGAGAACACACTTTGAGTCCTATGGCTGCTATTGAAATCCTTCCCCAAGCTATGCAACAACCTAAAGATCTATCGGCACAAATTCAGTGTTCTTCATTCTCCAAAACGGCCGACTTCAAATACTACAAGAAATAAGGTTATGATAATCACATTTTTCTTTAGAAATGTAAGGGGTAACAAGAAAAGATGCAAAGAAACTAAACTGCCCATGGCTATCTACCCAAATCCTTCCCTTGCTAGTCAGCAAACAGGTCACATCTCTCCGGCTGGGCTTCTGCCAAACCTGCCATGCTTCGCAATCCAATTCCTCCTCCTCTGTGGGAAGCGGCACCTCCAAGTCTCAGGAGAGAGTTTATCTTTACACAACAGGATAATTACAGCCAATAGGCCAGGGCATGGAACACAGATACAAAATGACATTGTTTCTGCATTGTTAGTCCTTCCACCACCTCTTAATTTTGTGATGTCACCTTTGCACTGTCTACAAATTAGTGGTTGTTTTCACTATACTAACTCAGGCAGCTTCTCTTTGCAATCATGTGACCAGTTAACTCATCATGTGGGGCTACAGGTAATCAAATCCTACTGTCTATTAGGGCATGGATTAGGATACTTTCGTCCTATATTCTTCGTGTTCTTTCAGTTGAATCCTACCCACAAACTAGACCCCTGATCTTCTTCTCTCTCCCCAGGTAAAGAGACAACCTTTCCAGGAACAATATCTGGTCTCTGAAGCCCTTGAGCAGTTATTTGCCAGCAACATAAAAAATGGGAAAATATGCCTAACAGGAGGACTCCAAACACTAAAAGAAAATGTATTAAATTCTTCCCTGCTTACATTTCTGTGCATCTCTTTCACAAAATTTATTGTCAGATTCACATTACTTAGTCCTTAATTCCCTTAATTGTGTTCTGGATCTTATCTCTAACTGAAATATGAGAAATTTGAAAGTAGGTAGGATCCATGAATTATATTTCTTCTAATAGTCCACAGAGTATTATATTGTTAAATGCTTAGCAGATCTTAAAAAAGGAAAAAAAAAAAACTAGCTGGCAGAAACCAGATGAATGAAAAGCTTAAATATATGCACATTCTAATTTCAGCTGATTTTAACAAAAATTCAGACTCAAATCAACTCAGGTATCCTGGACAGTGAGATGACATGTCCTAGTTACCCATTAAAAAAACAAGTTTGATGTAATGACATACTTTTCTAAACATATTTACTATGATTCTCAGTATCACTCATGAAAGGATAAACAACCTATATTCTTCCAAATATATATTTCCAATGCATATAAAAATTATCAACTTGCTTTAAGAGTTACTTATATGTTATTCTTTTTAACATGCTTATAGTATTTTTTATCTTCATTTCATGTGTTTATAGGTAATAGAAAACATATATTATTATTTAAAGACTTTTAGAACTCTGCAATACTGAATACTTATTCATGATGTAGAATTCAATCTGGTCAATACCCAAATTTATCAGCTTGCTCTTGCTAATAAACAACTTCCTTACCCCTGACTATTCTTTCACATGTTAGACTTTCCATTTTATCAATAGCTTTAAATGGTTTTAAAAGTTAAAGCCATTTTATCCCAGAAATGGCTTTAAATTATGACTTAAATGTTCTGAAGAAGTACGTGTGAAGGTAAGAGTATGAACTTGGCAGCTTTTAAAACTAGGGTTTAATCCCAACACTAGCTTTTACTAAACTTCAGCCTTGGGAAATATAGCAATCACTTTCTTTGCATCCAGGTAGGATGGATCTTACTCTTCCTCTCCTTTTTCTTGGTCAAAATTGCCTTGGCTAATCTTGGCGTTTAATTCTTTCATATGAATTTTCATATGTTGGGCTTCCAGCATCCAGAACTGTGAGAAAACAAATTTGTTTTCTAAGCTACCTAGTCTGTGGTATCTTGTTATGATGCCTCTAGCAAACTGATATGTTTTAGGACAAGAGTCTCTATACTAACCTACTCTATTATTTTTCCAGAACTTGCTTAATCTTTAAAATAAAAATTTACCATCATCCTCCCTACTTTCACCCCATAATATTCAATTAATTTTTCTACACAAAGAAAATGCTTTATAAAAGCTTCATAAGCTATTAACAAACAGACATTTGTTGAGGAAAGATAGTTTAAAAAAAATCGATATCACAGTAAGATAAACAAGATGGGGTAAAACAACTGCCAGTTTTATCCACACAATATTTCACTGCCTCCCTAAGTTCAAACTATTTCCAGAGACTGAAATAGTGCGACTATGGACTGACTTGGGAGAGCTGGAAGAGAGCATTTCCACCTTGGAGAAGTACTGAATTATCCCAGCTTCTCAGAAAGTCTCTCTGTACTCCTCAAGATATACTGAGCAGCCCAAACTTTGGGACTTTTCCTCAAAGGGGAAGTTAACTCATCTACCTCACATTAGGCATATTGTCAATTACCAAAACAAAAATGCAATATTATCTAGTGAAAACTTGTGCCACTCAGAGAAGCCACTGGACTCACGATCTGCTTGCATAGATCCTCCAATGAGGTCAGGAATAAATGAGACTGAAAACTCAGTGGAATAGAATGAAGAAAGCCCTGCTACTGGGTGGGGAGGGTGGGGTGAAGAAATGGACACGTTTACTATCTGGAGATAATCTACTGATGGGGCATAAAGAGAAGAAGGAGGGAAGAAGGAAGGGAGAAAGAGAGAACATTAATGATGTTACTTCCTGTTACCTTAGCAACTACCTGGCCAAACTAAATTGCAAAGATCTATTGAACAGAAGTATATGCCAAATGATGTAAGAAAAATCTTGTGGATTTGTGCCTCACAGGACTGGGATTTCTATGTATGTAACTGAATTTTGGGCTCCAAATCCTCTTGAATATGAGTGTATTAATATGATTTCAAATAATAAAAGGAGGCACAGTTGGGTTTATTGTGAATGGATGCTGTGAATATGAGAGTGCTTTGAGAAAGAAATGCCCTTAAAAAAGAGAAACAGGAAATATGATAAAGAAGGAGGATGGGGGGAAAACAAAAGAGAAAAAAGAATGAGGAAGGAAGAAGTTCAGATCTGAGACTTTCCTGTAAGAGATAACATCTATTCACACCCAACTCAATCCAAAAATCTATAGAAGTCATTTGAGTCATCAGATAAGTTAAAGTTTTAACTTATGTTTAATGTTCTTATTCAGCAGCAATTAATTACAAGTATCATAATGTCAGAAAAATATTTAGCTCCTCATCAGCACTGATAATGCTGGAAACACTTTTCTATCAGACCAAAGCAAAGGTCAGGGAGGGGCTTAATGCCAAGTTGGCAAGGCATCTCCTTGGGACTTAAAGCAAGAGAGCAAATTCCAGAGCAAGACTGTCTGAGTCTGAATTCTAGCTTTGCCCTTTGCCAGCTGTGCAGTCTTGAGCAAGTTACTTAACTCTTCTGTGCCTTAGCTGCCTCACTTATATCATAGGAATAATAATAGTACTTTAAAAGTTGTTATGAATAAAAATTTGTAAAGCCCCTTTAACAGTTCCTAGCATACAGCAAATGCTGTATAAATGTTTGTCAATAAAGTAAATATGTATATTTAATTTGTTTTCCATCAGAGAGCAACAAACCCAAGAAAGGTTTGCTGAATTAAAGTGAATCAAACAGTTACTTGGAACTCCAGTGGGATTAGATTATAAAACCAAAATAGTGAACTGATAAAGAATTGGCTTGTCAGTAGTTTTCCAAGGTTAAATATGGAAACAACACAATTCAATTTATTGAAAATAGCTGCAGCTTGAAGCAGCAAAAATTTCCACATCTTTCTCTGATGACAGGGTTTAATGAGATAGAAATATTTAGGAAAGACACAAAATGCTTCACAGGCATGGTTGAGTTTTCACTTGCCTCTCTGCTAGGGCTTTCATTTGTCCAAAATTAACCTGGCAAGCCTGCAAGAGAATTCTCTGATCTGGTGTGTGCTGTGGGCCAAAGAAAAGCACCCACATATTTGCTTAGTGACCTCCTCTTGTTTCTCTTTAGGACACCTTCAAGGATGCCAGAACAATACTGGGCTCACATAATTTGAAGACAAATATAAATTACATGAAGACTTTGGGAGGGAAAATAAAATACCTAAATAAAAACCATTCTTTAAAAAGTATTGTCAAGTATAAAGAAAATAGATAAATTATCATGAAAGACGGAGGAAATTTTGGCACCTTAGAGCTCTGCCCGCAAGGCCAGCACAGCATTTTCATCTGCTGATTACTCAAGCTGGCTCTAGGAACAACTATTCTCCCCCAGCTTCGGCTGCCCAACTCATTGTCCTCTAATGGATATTTGACCAAATTTTCTTCACTTGAAATATTTGAGAAAGGAGTTCTCTACTGAGGAGCTCATTATACTGCAGGCAAGATTCACCAAGCAGGAATAAAACATCAGAGTTAGAGAAGATTCAAGCCAGTTCCCTGAGCTGGAAATCATCAATTTCCATGCAGGCATATATTTCATCTCTCACTGATGATGTCTTGAATTCCAAGCACTGGACTTTGTGTTATTACTCAAATTTTTATTTAATTATCAAATGGCCATAGATAGAACTACTGGCCTACTTTCTAAATTGAATAGAAATGAGAAAAATAGTTATGTGTATTCCTCTGAGTATTGAGATACTGTGCTAAGAATCTGCAAAGGTAAAAGGCACAGTGAGCATATAAAATTCTTGATATTTATTTTTATACTATTATATTATTGACATACAAAATACCATACATATTTAATGTATACAACTTGATCAGTTTAAAGATTAGTATACATCCATGAAACCATCACCGCATCTAAGCCATGAACATAGCTATAATATTTTTGATATTTAGATTTATAAATTCTCATATATTACTTGATGAGGAATGGTAATTTTTTTAAAAATGGTATCACCGTAAGATAAACAAGATAGGGTTAAAACAATGTTGTGGTGACTTTTGTATTAGTTTACAGATTTATTTATATAACACAATCACTTTCATAATAGATTTATCCTAAATCCCTTGTCAAGGTAGATAATTTAATAAAGAGTTTTTAGAAAATATACAGCATAAATTAGGAGGGAAATAATCACTAGATATTACATTCAATGAGTAGCTATCTATCTATATATATATTTCACCTTTATGTTCTTCACTCAAAAGAAAACTATTTGCTTGTTTTCAGACAAAATGTGGAGTGTTTTATGTTAAAACCCACAGAGAGAGTTCTCACTGACCTGGCTGTCTTGCTGAGCCATTACAATTTTTCAGTAGAGACAAAGTTTTTGATGGTGAGAAGCAGATAATTTCTGAATTCATAGGACACTGTTTTTAAAATTTAGGATGATAATAGTGGTTACTTCCAATTTCAAGTAACTCTCTTACAAGTGGTCTGTGATTGGTGCTGGGCCCATGAGGTTTGTTCTGTACGAAGAGCCCAAGGCAACTATATGGGACCTTGAGCAAGAAGGATGAGCTGGTCAGGGGTGAGAGGAGAATGGAGGACACAAAAAAATAAAGCAGAAGTGAGAGATTCCCCTAAGAGACAAAAGGGACATCTCCCAACTACCCAGTGTTCACCCAAAGTTTCCAGGTTTCCTGTGTTTGAATGCTATGAAATTGTTCATATTGACTTCATATTCCAAACCAGATTACAACTTTTAGAAATTTGCCAGCCTGAATAATATTAGAAGCCCTTCTTCCCCTACTAATTCAAAACAAAAATGATTTTAATACAGAAATGGCAATGTTCATACTGGTGCTAAAAGTAGAGGCGTTTCTTTCTAAATGTTGCAATTGTGAAATTCAGGTAGTTTATCAAAGCTGAAAATTCTCATTTCTTTGCCTACCACTGCTTTTGTGGTGGCCAGCATGAGTTTATTCAAAAGATAAAGTAAGAATGGAAGAGGAGGGGAGAGAGCAGAAGGAAGAGGAAAGAGAAGATGTACTGAGTTGAAGATGTTTGTTCCTTATTTATTTGATAAGGTCTTAAAAATTTTAGCGATAAATTGCATACCATTTTTTGAATGTCTACTCCTCCAGATAATACTTTAAAACTGTTCTTTCTCAAGCACAACCTGCCACAGAAAAGCAAGTAAGAGAGCTGAGTTCTACGAAGGAACCATGTTTGTGATTCCTGAGCACCCAGCTGAATCTGAGCAAATAAATGGGAGCAAGAAGATTCTGTTGATTTTAATATAATGCAACAGAGGAAAAGAAAAAGAAAGTATTTCACTGGTTGTTTTGCCTCAAGTAAACAGCCGTGTTCCAGTGGCTTTCCTGATACTTTTGCTGAACTGACCTGCTTACAGTTTGCATTGCCTGATGCATCTTTTCTTTTCTGGTGAAAGGAGAAGAGAAATTGCCTACTCTGTCTACAGCTCATTCTGTCATACCTATAGTTTTCTTTTAGCCCAGAACCTTTTTTTTTTTTTTTATGTCACAAGACACTTGGGCTTATTTTCAAGGTCCTGGAGCAGCAAGCTGGTGCTGACCCTGAGGTCGGACTATTGCACACCCAAAGCTCTGTTCACGCAGCCTTGCAGAGTACCGCCTGCTCGATTCAGTTGGACGGATAGCAGAGCTCTCATAAAAGAGCTCAGAGGTAACAGCCACAGCACCAGCCTCCCTTCTTTGCCTTGTGGTTGCTCCTCTACTGGAGACAGAACCAGGATAATAATTTGGACTCTGCTTCTTACCAACCAGTCAAACTTGGGCAAATCATTGCTTCTGTGAGACTCAGGATCCACACCAGGTACAAATAATCCAATGAGCCTTGTTGCCCTGTTTGAGGATTACGTGATAGTAAATCCCTAATGATGCTCATGACCTGTAATATGCCTAGCATACATGAAGTGATACTTATCTCTTTCCTGCTCACCCCATTGTTCCTCCTACTACGTACCTACATAGTGCTAAAAAGAAAGTCAGAAAAATGGACTGATGCTGGCTCTCAAAATCCTCCCTATTGTAAGTATCTTACTCAATCGTGGCCAAACATCCTTTTCCCCAGTCTCAAAATGGAAGCAATTAGATTAATTTCTCAGTAACCTCTAAAGACAATTTTATAGATTTTTCCATGTTTGCTCAGGCACAGGAGAAAGGAGACCTGAGCTCTTGGTGCTGAAGTGTTTCTTCTATTACTGACTCACAAAGATGACAGCAGAAATCAGGACATAAAATGCTCATCCTAAGAATGATTAAAGTGGTATGAATGCAGCGTTGCTCATCTCAGTCGATCTAATCAGTGCCCTCGCAGCAGGGAGAGAAAATTGCTCCAATATCAAGGAATACATTGAAACCTTGTGAATCAATTCTCTAATGCACAGAAACAAAAACATAAAATGACCCCTCTCCCTTGAGGTGATATGATTTTTCCAAATCTTCTAATCTCCTTCCATCAAAAGCCTGAAGGTGGGTCACTCGTGTTGCTGTGATGTGATATGATCTGACTGGAGCCGTAGGGATGGACTTTCAGCACGGGTGACGCACACATTACAAACACATTCAGCAGCAGCTCCAGAACTATTCACTCTCCTCCAGTGCACAGGAAAACAGCAGGAGATGTTCACACAGCTGCTGCAGAAAGATCCTGGGGGCTACTTGCCAAAAGCTGCGAACCCTGTGGATCTTCTATACAGCTTTGCTTACCTCCATTTGCCCTGGTGGCTGCTCCTATATTCCAAAGAGCCCAGGTTTGAGTTCTGTGTGTGATTCTGCATAAGTCACTTGACCTTTCATTCATTTTTTAATTCATTCAATAAATGTTTATTGAGTATCTTCTGTGTGCCAGACACTATATAGGTTCTGGGTATATAATGGTGAGCAAAAGCAGACCAAAACCCTCTTCTCATTGGGTAATGAAGAAATGGGTATAGATAATGTATCATTGCCATGGGGACAGTGGCTAATACCAGAAGGATCTGACCTGGTTAAAGAGATAAGGGAGCCCAGTTTGGTGACATGATTGCCGTCTGGATTTTATTCTCCACTTACTCCCTCAGTCACATGCATTTATGAGCACAGAGGCCCTGTATCCAATTCTGTGATATGAGATCTTGGAAAAGCAGAATAAGAACACAGATGATGGGATGATTTCAAAAGCACCAAAAGTCTGAGTTCTCCAGGGATGAATCTTGGAATGAGCCTTGAAAGGCAGATAGAATTTTGGTGAATGAATGTAATATGGTAAATCAGGGAGAGACAGGTACTGTATAAAAAAGTAGAAAACTGATGATCAAGAACCTGGGTGGAAGTGAGCTAGTGAGAATGGGGGCAAGAGGAAGTATCTCTAGAGGCCCCTGGGGTTATGCCTGGAGCTGGTGTTAGCAGGTATTGTCAGGGACAAGAAAAATGTAGGTAGGACTAGAATTGGTAAACAGAGAAAAAAAAAGGAGACTTATGTTTTGTTTTTGTAAAAATGGCAATCACTTCACAAACTTTTCCTCTTAACTGTAATGCAATACACACCCATTATAAAATATTTCTGGAAGTATAAAAGTATATAAAAAAACAAAAATTACATATAATGTTACTATTCAAAGAATTGTTTATTATCATTTTGGCACATAGGATTTTAGATATTTTTCTTTGCACACACACATGTGTGCACATGTTCTAAGGTACATATGATTTTAAATGGTCTCATATTGAGAACGCTAATTTGTAATATGCCTTTATCAGTTTTTGATAAGCCTTGGGTATTTCTCTAATTCATCAAGTATACTACAACTTTGTCATCATTTTTATAAAGATAATAGATGCCATGTTGATGGACATTATTTTCCAGTTTTGACCACTGTTAAGTAACCATCTGATAAATATCCTCAGAGAAAATAAGAGTATGCAAAAAAAAAAATGTCAACTTGCTTTTGAAACCCAAGATTAGTGTCTGGTTTTAGCATCTGATAGTTGTGGTTTATTGGGTGTCACTCACATTGACACTGGCCAGCTGTGGTGTGCAAGCAAAGAGATGTAACAGGATGTGCATTAGGCTTGATGGTAAAGATTCTGAAAACTGAAAGTCTCAGCTCTTGCCTGCAAGATCTTAGAAAAATCACCAGGTCTGAATATGAATTTCCTCATATGTAAATGAGGCAGGGGGTGGTTGGGGGTGAGTGTGCATGTACAGAAGGGGAAGTAACTTTAGATTACATAGCACTTCTCCAAACAATAATTCTGAGCAAAGTTAATAGGTGTTCTTTGGTAAACAAAATAGTAAATGAGGCTCTTATTTAGAACATAGCAGAGAAAGGAGACTCTCCCATGAAAAAACAGAAACCACCATACACCATCATGCCACACAGAATGCTTTGTGGCCCCCTGGTCTTTGCGGTCACTCTAGGCTACACGCTGCATAGTTTCTCTGCACCTGCCATCCTAGCCTGCCCTGAGGCTACCACTCAGTCCTAATACATTGGTTGGAGGTTTACTTTGGTGAGGGTTCTTGGTGTAGCCTCTGAGGAAGGCACAAATATTGAATGAGTCATTGAAACTGGTATGACATTCAAAAAGCACAGACCATCCATTTGGATTAGTTAGGTATCCATTCTAACTGAATGCCTGATACATAGTTTGAATATTACAATTGGTTAGACTTATAAATGTCAACCCTGAAAGCTACCATACCAATTATCTAGTAGATCATTTCCTAAGATGTATCACTAAATACTATCCCTGTAAATGCCCACAAATACAAGGCAATTTAGTGCTGTTTAAGAGAATGCAATCTGTTAAAAGACTGAGTTGGGGTGAAATAGTAGTTTCCTATCTTACATTTGCAAGTTACTTAATGTCTCTAAGCTTTGGCTGACTAATTTTCAACCAGAGATTTAGTTAAATAGTGAAATAATACACACAAGTTCAGCGTTTGCTGCTTAATATGTTCAATAAATGTTAGCTATTACTATTGCTGAATTACATGAAAAGTTCTAATTAGGCATTTCTTTGTATTAGGATCACCAGGCATTCTACTAAGAAATTCCAGCAGTAGAAAGTTTTGACTCTCCAGTACTACCCACCATAACAAGTAGCCATGGAATCTTCCCATTCAATACTACCACAAAGCACTTGCTTAGCAGGTACACAGCAAGAGTGTGTAAAGGGCCAAGTCCAGAGCTTGGAGAAAGCAGAAAACTACTTCAAATTTCTGTGGGCTATACTGGACAAAAGATATAAACCTATTTCAGAATAGATTTTGAAAACCAAATTTAAAGTAGTGAAAAGCAAAATAATTTTTCTATAAAATTCAACTAAAGTTCAGTTATTTTATTTCACAGATTCTGTGCTTTTGGATATTTAGTATAGTCAAGGAAAAAATATGAACTTAAAAGAAAGTGTTACCTTAATTCTTTCTAAAAGCTCTTATACTTAAGTATTATACAGGCAAGCTTTGTCACAGAGTTTCACGAGGTTAAAAAGAGAAATGATGTAGAATTTGAACTTCTGATTGAAATAAGCCCCTGGCCTATTTTCTCTTTTAAAAACCTCCATATTTTTCCCTTTTATCTTTCTCTTAATAAACTCACCTTAGTAGGAATTTAAAGATACAATTAAATTAGAATACATTACTCCTATCTTTGTGGATCTTATAATCTAATTACAATGGTGGCACAACATATATGAAATCAATAGAAATATAAGATATGGAGACATTGCGCCCACTGGAAAGGGCTATGAGCTGGCCAGATAGAGGCCCTGACTAAAATGAATGTTTGTTCTACTGAGTGGTAGTAAACACTTAGCAAACAAACACTATAAATAAATAAATGCATAAAAGAAGGCAATTTTAGAAAATATTTATTAAAGAAGACCATAATGACAGAGTCTTAAGATAGTAACTAGTGGTAGTGTGAAGTAGTTGGGGAAGGCCTTTTTATGGAGGTGATATTTGAAAAGAAAGTAGAATGATGAAAAGAAAGCAGAAACAGGAGCATCTCAGAGTGCTCCATTCCAGACCCATGATACAGCACATGCACAAGCTTTAAAGTTGGAAAGACACTGGTGAGATAAAAATAAAAATAAAAAAAGCCAATGTGGTCAAATGCAATTAATGCAAGAATGGAGGGGGGTGGGGTCAATAAGAGTCATTGGCCACATGATGTTATGCTGGTAGATACTGGCAAAAAGTCTAGACTTTACTCAAGTGCTGGGGCAGCCATTGGAGAGACTGGTTTTTCAAAACCTCTTTGGTATCAGGAGAAACTAAACAATGAGGTAAAGAGAGTAGAAGAAGGAAGACCAACTATTGTCCATCAACGTATGATAAATACTGCTAGCCATTCATCCAAATCCAGTTTTTTCCTTCTTCTTGGCCACAAAGCTATAGAACATTTCCCGTCTTCTCTTATAGGCATGCGTAACATTTATCATTGGAATGTAAAGAAAATAGTTTGTTTGGGAAGAAGCCCCTGACCTTGGGCTTCAATTTGTTCTGCTTTAAGTTAGCTGGAAAGTGACCACTAGAGAAATCATTACTGATTTCTTGAATGACTATGTGGAGCAAACCTCCTGCCAACTTAGAATGCTCGCATTAGACTTTTATGTGAGAGGGAAATTAAATTACTAATTTTTAAGTCCGAGTATTGTTAGGCTTCTTATTTCAGCAGCTTAATCAGTTTACTTTAATTAATGCACAAAGCAATAAAAACATCATTCTAACACAAGTGAAAATCTCTCCATTAGAAATAGCCAAGGTAACCTGGACAGTGTTCTTTAGAAATTATTTAGTACTGAACCTATGATTAGAAAAGCAACTTTATAAACTATTATTATCAACTAAAATCAGAGCATAACAAATCTAAGTGATCAGCCAAATGTTTCTCTCCTTGGAAAAGAGCCAGAGGAAAGGGGAAAAAAAGACCCAAAGAAAATAAAGCTTTACATGTGTTTATTCTTATAATTATAAAAGCACATTTATCAAGGTAAATTCCAAGACTTTTTGTTTGTTTTAATGCAGCAGAGTCCCCAACTTTAACAGTCTAAGCAAACAAAAACAGCACTGTTGGTGAGTGACAGTAGAGCTCAGGGATATTTCCTGATTTACTATTTCCATGAGGCCAAGCTTCTCCCCACCTATCCTGCACCTCCTAGGAGCCACTCAGAGTATATTTTAATTTCTTGTATGAGTCCTAAAAGGTAGCTAAGAAGAAACCGATATATTATTTTTATTCTTTTTGTGCCAAACCTTACTAGTTACTCATCTAACAGCTATTCTCCCCTTCCAACTTATTACTAGAACCTTGCTTTTAAGGTGGGTACATTGATAGGCTAAATAAAAGATTACATTTCCCAGCCACCCCTATAGGTAATAGTAGCCATATGAAGAGTTTCATCCAATGAAATGTATTATTTGAGATCTTTGGGAAGTCTCCTTAAAAGAAGTCTTCTCATTGGGGAGTGCCCTTCCTCTTCAGTGCTGTCTGTAATGTGTGTGTAATATCTGACTAAGAGGTGGCTTTGAGCATGGACACCAGGTACTAAAGATGGCAGAGCACAAAGATAGGAGCCTGGGTCCCTGAAGACATCATAAAGCTGTCACTTCAGCCCTGAACTAACTTCCTCCAAACTCCCTTGTAGCTTAATACAAATTATCTTGTTTAAGCTACTGTTGTTTGAATTTTTTTTTCTGTTGTATGTGATGAAATGTACTCCTAAATTGACAATATCCCATGTATTTAAAACTAATTTCTAAAACATCAGTATCTCCAATGACTTGTTCTTTGGTCTTTTATCAAGTACTAGATTCTTCAGAGACACACAAAAAAACCATATAACATCTCTCTTTATACATTCACTTCAGCTAGTTTGGCAGGCAGAATTTAGAGAATAAAGAGTAAAAAATTATTATTTAACTGTGTTAAATAATAATTTAACTGTGTTAAATTGGATAGAAGTGACTATGGCTTTTAAGAAGTGGAAAGAAGGTAATTGGGGCAGGGAAGTACAAGGGGAAGGATTCATAGATAGGTGAGACATGGGCTTGGCTTGCATAATGGCCATTTATAAAGAATAATAGAGGATAGTGATTAAGTCTATGGATTCATGAGCCTACCTGGGTTCAGGTCCTAGTTTCAGCACTTATGAGCTATGTGGCCTTGGGCAAATTATGTAATTCCTCATGCTTTATTTTTTAAAGACATTCAATAGAAGAAATAATATCTACTTTATAGAGTTGTAATAATTCGATTAGTTCATATATATAAGTACTTTGATGAGTGTATGACATATAGTAAGTGTTCTATAGGTATTAGCTGTTATGATTCTGATTCTGATTTGGACCTTTTTCTGGTACCATCGCTCTGTTCAGTTTGGGAAGTTGCTCATACTTCATGGTCATCATGGTACTACTCTCCCCCACTACCTCACAGGTAAATAAGAAGACTCAATCTGGAACAAAGAATACCACACTTCCTGGCCACTTTGATTATTCTAAGAAGTAGAAATGTGACCTAATCTACGGCAAAAAGGATATTTCCTAAAATTTTCAGAACTGAAGCTGAGAAGGAGGGATCCTCCCCTTTTAGGGAGACTAGGAATTGATGGAACTAGAAGCTCTGGATCTAAACTTGCTGAAAAAACTGGTTAAAGAGAAAAATGCCAATAATCCTGAGCAAGTAGAACCACTGACTCACAATGTGTACCTCAGGGAACCCTATACTTTGGAGTGCATTCCTTGACATGTTTAAGTCTCCTCTGGTGT
The DNA here is from genome assembly GCA_004027375.1 of Macroglossus sobrinus. Classification (NCBI taxonomy): domain Eukaryota; kingdom Metazoa; phylum Chordata; class Mammalia; order Chiroptera; family Pteropodidae; genus Macroglossus; species Macroglossus sobrinus. The sequence goes on along the minus strand of PVKZ01000346.1, from coordinate 922,171 downwards.
TTGGGACATACTGGGTCTGCTAGTACCTCTGAATGGGCTCTGAGCCTGGATAGGGACCTATGTGTCCTGCTCCTTGTTTCTTCCCTATGAGGTGCTCTCAGGCTCATTAGCCCTACACACAAATCTGAACAGATGCTCTGAAGAACTCTAGCTTTTGTGAATAAATGGTCATCCTAAGGTCCCATGTCCAGGCCCAGGTTTCACACTCTTTCTGCTTAGTGTGGTATATCTTTCGTGGGATAGTACAAGATTGGGCTATCAGGATGGACTCTCTAGGGGTAACCATGAAAACCAATGTACGTGGATTCACAGAGACAGTTCTAGTGATAGTAGCTCAGAATCAGAGCTACCTGGTTATTGCAGCCCTTCCTTTATTTTGTGAACTACTCCAGTATCTTGCCACTAAATCCTATCCATTCATCTATTCATTCATTCATTCATTCATTCAGTTAATTAGTTATTGCCTAAGATAGTTCAAGCTGTGCTTTTGGTACCTGAAAAAATGAGACTTAAAAAATTAGTCCTGAGGAGAGGTACAGTGAAAGGGGGGTGAATACTTGGCAAAAAGGAATAGCATCAGCCAAGACACAAAAGAGAATGGGCTTAGAAAACTCACTCATACAATGTCAATGTCATCACTCACTAAATGTGATAGAAGCCTAGCTGAGACAAGGTATCCTTTCTGCCCTCATTTGCAAGATCATTATTTCTCACAGGGAAAAGTACAAATGTATCAGAACCCATCAGTTCTGCTTTAATTTGTACCCTTCTCCTCATCCTCTTAGGAAGCCAGTTTCTCTTTCTATGGCCTGGAGAAGTTCCTCACCTGAGATAGCTTCTCTAAGCTTTCTCCAGGGAGAACCTCTCTCCAGGGAGGAGTTCTACGTGGATCCAAGAGACTCCTCCAGAGCATCCCCACTTGCCTACATGTACCTCCACTTCTCTATGTAGATTTACATATTCTTGACCTCATCATGCACTTTTAAGGTAGTTTCTTGATTCTTTTGTCTTTCTGCATGTTGTATCAATTACCTGTAGGAGAAGTCCTGGCCACGTCATGAGGATGATCTCAATTCTGCCAAATAAACATGAAAGGTTCATCTCACCTCTTTATATTTTAAGTTTCCTGCCTATAAATAAAAATAATATGGTTCACACTATAAATACAAAAATCCAGAATGTTTCCACACAAAGGTCACAGGTGCTTGCTTGCTTTGATCACCTCTAAACAATTAGAAAAGATGTTTAAATTTACATGAGAGATAATTTTAGTGGAAGTCTCAGTATCTGAATTTAAATTATTTTTTTTAAAAAAACTCTTACTGTGTTTGTAAAAGCAAATTTAGATTTTGAGTCACAGACCATTTTAGATCCTCTCCTAAGTCAACTTAGTTGTTGACATCCATTAAAGAACTTTATGTAGATCAGCAAAGGATTCCGGAGTCTTATTTAGGTGATCGTATTGAAATTTTAATCATCCCATGATGATTTTTCTTTCTATGAAATTACTATTAAAAAGAGTAAACTTCTATATGCCAGGATAATGGTAAATTTTCCTTCTAAATCCATATGTAAGAAGGAGTAAACAACAGAGATAGATGTTAACTGACAGGGAAGTGAATACACAAAGTAGGTGCACTGTGTGACCTAGCTGACAATAGTCTACAATCTTCCAAGTTCACTGGACAGTTTCCAGGGCCAGAGAAATCCTTTATTATGTTCTTGCATGTTGGTGCATTCCAACCATTTACATATCATGGCACATACTAAAATACTGGTAAACATACTGGAAGACTAGGCTACTGTCAACCTGCCCAGACCACCATGTTTCTAAGCTACAGTTATTTGTAAAGTGGAAGAAAAATAAAAGTCAACATTGTGAGGATAAAATGAGATAATGAATGTATAAACCATTATAATGTATCATTGAGGATACTCAAGTAGAGTTACATTGAGAAGTAACACTTTCCCAACATCCAAAACAATTAAACTAAGCAAACTAAAAATTGTGTTACAGTGGCAAAACGACACCAAGGGGGAGTTCGACTCACCACAAAAGAGAAAACTTCAGGCTCTTCTTTCCCCATCTTGTTAGCTATCCCTAAGTCCTCTTTCCTCAAACAAACACCTCGAATCAAACCTGATTGTATGATTCTTATCCCTTCTCTCACCTCTTCTATCTATATCTTCCAACGTGACTTAATCAACTTTTATGGTTTGTTTTAGTCCTCTCCTTCACCCTTTACTCCAATCTGCATAAGTCCCAACAATGAAGACAGCAAAGACAGAATTCTCCCAATTGTGAGGTAGAGCTGGAGAAGGAGATCCAGAAAATCTTTACATATAAATATTTGTCTGGTGATTTAGACAGATGATAGAGAGATGGACAGACAGACAAATAAAAGCAGTCATCCCTTACTAGGATTTAATAAGCATTTAATATACTGGTATTGTATTATTATTTCTATTATTATTATTAATTATTATTATTACTATTACTACTACTACTGTGAGAGGCACAGCATGGGGGATAGAAAGACTGTGGCGACCTTTTCCAAGAACACTGAGGTTAGCAGTCTGAGGAAGGAATCTGAATTGAGTCTTTCCATTAAGAAACATGGGATGTGTTGATAAAATCAAATTATTATCTTTTTTGACAAGCATTTCAAGGCAGACTGGGTGAAGTTCAGACAGACCAGATTTAGGTATAAGTACTAGGACAGTCTGTGATTGTGCTAAAAAATAACAAACTCATCTGCGAATGCATGTATACTATTCTGCATCTTTTAGAGTTTTTTTTAAACTTTGTTCTGTCTTGATACTTTCCCTGAGCTCTTTTATTGATAAAAGATTGATATATGCTTTTTTTTAGTTAAATTATTGTAGTCATTCTTTTAAATAGGAAAATTAGTGAACTGCAAATTAGTCTGTGGATATATTTTCTTCTCAGGCTTTGTATTCATCTCTAGGCCATTATCTTTAATTAAGTTTCACCTATAATTGATGGCCTTTAGTAGAAGTGAACAGTGATGACAATCATATTTCTCATATAAAGGTCATTTGATTATTTGTCTGGTATTTTAAATATGATGTCCCCTAGTCTACCCATGAGTATCTCTCTTGGGTTAAGGTTTCTTCATACAAGCCCCCAGGACCCTTCAAGCTTTAAAAGGAATACCAACATTGCAGCTATTCCTTGAGAAGGGTATAAATCAAAGAGAAGAGATACTAATGACAGCACCTCAGGTACCAGCAGAAACAGATGGAGTCACACCTTTGGTCAGAGTTAGAGGGACTCATCCAGTGCTTCACAGATAGCGTTAACCAGCGGCCTCCACCTGGGCAGTCATAGCGACATGGACAAGAACGACTTGTTTATCTGTAATTGAACTAAATTCCTCCTGCTGAAATACAAGCCCAACTTTTCTTATTTTGTCCTCGTCACTTTAACAAATGATTTCAGGTCCTATAATGCTGGCTAAACTTCAGTACGTGCTAGAGAGTTAATAATAAGTGAATTAATAAAAGAGAACATATTTTAAGCAGTGATTCCAAAGCAGCACGTAACAATATTAATACCAAATGAATAATCAAATGGTCATTTTAATTTTAAATGGGTATGATAGGTGGAAGCACATTAACTGTGCCTCATAACAAACTGATACAAATAAATGGCTCACAGCGAAGCTGTGCCAAAGTTATTTTATTAGCATCTGGTAGGCTTTTGATTATGGTAGCATATACTAAGCTCTATATAAGAATTTGTAATTAGTATGAGTATTACATACTAATTATGTAATAATTAGCAATAGAATTAGTAGGGTAACTTTGGGTATTATATTCTAAAAAAGAAAAAGGGAGAGAGGGAAGTAATAATTGGTTCATATTCTTGAAATAAAGAAAAAGGGCTTATCCAACAAGCTTTTGTCACATAGATAGCTAGTAACAACATATAAATTTATAACATGGTCTCCTTGGATAGAGCTCAGAAAAAAAAAAAAAAATCTTCATTGATGAGAATTAAAGTTTATGGCCCCGAAGAGAAATCTGTTTCTTTATATTAATGTGCTGAGCACAATCAAGAGTTAAGGTCAATTTTGATTTGTGACTTTGAAGATCCTGCCAACTGAATTAATAACAAGGCTGGTTTATTGCATTGTGGGGAGTAATTTCTGTTGACAGACTATTTTCAAGTAGCAATTCATTTATATCCAGTGTTCAAGATCTCTTATTAAGAAAGGGCACATAAATCGGATCCTCCTGGCTCCCAACACAGGAATTATGCTGATTGGGATGCCCTTATTATGCCACCCTTTACCCAGTGAATCAAAGAAAAACTAATATCACATGTCAAATGCATGACAGAATTTCAACAAGTGAGTCATTCAGCAGGTAAAGACTTACTAAAATCTTCAAGACTCCTTCTATGGGAATATGGCAATGATGGCACCAATTCTCACTAGGAAGTGAGGAAAGACATTATTGAGTCCCTCTCTAAAACTGTAGCAGTCTTCTTTGACGGAAAAAAAAATGTAATACTGTCTCCAAAAACAAAAATGCAAAGCAAAGTACATTTGTGGGGAAGAGGAAGTAAGGTGAAACTATTATTCAGAACTAGCAGAGAATATAGTACATGGGAGTGTGTTGAGGGGTGTGTCTTTGCTAGTTGCTTCATACCAGTGAATGACTGACCACATACGAACTATTTTAAAGTCTCCTTGGCTTTGGAGGATGGATTAGCCTATCACATTCATACCAAAGCAATTAACCAGTAATGGAAAGTATGGCTTCTATCCAGCTGGCTGTTCATTCTGAAATTGATTGGACTGTGATCTGACTCAACTAGTCAATTCAGGAAAAGAGCTTCATATGGGTGTTTCATAGAGGCAAATAGAGCCCCCAAATCCCCATGGAATAAATAAGTGCTAGTTTCAACAGAACAAGCTTTTTAATTTGGAAGCCACTCTTCTAGATAAATGCTAAGTTAACTGTACAATTGCTTTATTCTGAACCTAGCTAAAGCTACATGTAGGGTGCTCTAATAATTGTTAAATAGTTGAAAAACTATTAATTTTCATAAATAACGTTCACCTACACACTACCCATGCTCTTCTTATGCAATGGCTGTATGTCTGGAGGTGGAGGTCAGAACACATCATGAAAGCTGGTTTGAAAATTGAGCTGGAGACTGTTTCATTAACCTTTAGTGCTTGTAAAACTCTTACCCAGTTCCTGGTTCATGTCTGAAGATGAATCAATTTGGTGATGTTAATAGAGCTGTTGCCCTTTTCTTCTCATTGCTAAACAATAATAAGTTACCAGAAAGGCAGACTGGAAAAGATGTAGTCATTAGCCAAGGTTAAAGACTCAGTGGTAATTGCAGTGAATGGAAAAGAAAGAATTTGGGAGAAAAAGGACAAGGCCAAAATATTTGAAAAGCTAAGGCCAAGAATCTTGTCAATTTCTCTTTCTTTGGGAGGTGTTAGGTCTTGACGTAATATTAATTCCATGACCCTAAATCCTGCTAGATTAAAAGAGAGAGAAGGAGGGAGCAAAGAGGAAGGGAGGGAAAAAGATGGTATACTTATAGACCTTATTTAATGACAGCATATTGGAATTAAGATGCAACTCCACGGAATATGCAATTTGAATAGACTCTTCATCTAAGCCACATGGGTGAACCCCAGGGATGTTGCATTTAATTGCCAAGCACTGAGGAGGGAAAAACTTGAAATGGCCAAAGAACAGACCAACAAGAAGAGGCCATAACATCTGTCTCTCTTTGCAAATGAACCTGATAATATGTCAGTATAAAGCTACAATTTCTTCTTCTACCCACTTAGGTAAGGCTGACAAATAAGCTAGCATAAATCTCCAAACCTGGGAGGCAAACATTTATCTCATTAAGGCAAAGCCCATTAACTTGCCATCATCATCTGGCTGCACACTGTGCTGTGAATAAATTAAATGCAGATTCAGAAGCATTTTGGCTGTTGTCGGTTGACATGCAATATAACACTACAAACACCACCAGGCATTTACACACCAAAATTATGGGGAACAAAGGAGAAGAGAAGCCTACCCTCCGACACTGGAGCAACTACAACTGATAATCTCATAACAGCCCTAAAAATGTCATAAAGAGTTGCAACATTGACTACATAGATCATATTTCCCCAGATCTCCAGCACCAAAACAGACATCAAAGGCATCATGAAATCAGTACATTTGACAAGGTGCGCTTGACTGACACAACGAGCCCATTTCTCCTATCACTCCTGGAACCTGCGGACCTGATCTAGGCCAAGACCCCTGCTGATCTCAATGAACTGAAAAGGATGAAAAAGCCACCTGCCCTTGAATAGAACAGGTCTGGGGCCAAACTTAGGGCAGATTTAGTTTGGCTGGAATCTTCTTACTTCCCACTGGCCAATATTTTAATACTGTGAAAAATGCCTTGAGAATTGGTTCCAATTAGGTTTTCCAAAAGTGAGAAATGGATAGAATCAGAGCACAAGATAAATTTGTAAGGCCTCTCATGTTGCAGAACCACACAGTGTGGCCTGCCTTAAATCTTTCCAGTAAAATTAGTGAAAAACTAAATATATACATAATTTGTCTAAAACCAAACTCAATTCTCCCTTAATTTTCTTAACTTCTGAATCATTCAAGCTGAATTATCTTTTTCTCCTTTCTCTTCATCTTTTTACCACATAACAAACTCTAGTGTATGCATTTAACTTGAGCAGTTCAGTATGCGCTTAATGAACAGATGAATGAAAAAATACATGAATATTAACACTTTGTTCAAAAGCCAAAAAAAAAAATTGCAAAACAAAAATTATTTTCACCTCCCCAAAATCTTAGTCTGACATTTCAGGTTCTTCTTAACTTCGGGACAACATACCTACATATTTTTATTTTGTTTATTTGTTTGTTTGTTTGTTTGGCCTATGTATTTTTAACTTCAGTGCTTCCCTAAAAGAATCTTCCTTTTTTAGCCAGACCCAGTACATCCTGCAGGATGTACTTTATAGTCATGCTACATTTTAACATTTTAACATTTACTCCTTAGCATTCTGCACATTATTTTACCTATTATCTTTTAACTTTTTATCTTTTATACATTCTCCTCAAATGTAGTATCTAATGTTCTTATAAATAGAAAAAGATATTGATATTAATTTTCCTTTTATATCAGAGCTCAGAAAATAATTTTAAAGTGAATGACTAAAGATTATGCTTATTGTAAAACCAAAATCCTAGAGCACAGGTCCAGATCTAATTTTAACATAATATTCTAATTTTTTAAACTATATACATATTTTTCTACTATTATCAGTGATACCATAGGTTTTTATGTTCAGAGAATAATATATATTCTCCACTTGGAGCTTAGTTCAAATTGCCCAAAAGCAGACGCTAAGCATAAGATTGTAACACAACTGAGACTCTCCAGGACATAATATACAACATGCCTCGAGGGAGTGTAGGAGGCTGGGATATTCACCTACCAACTTCTTTTTGTCATTGATTAAAGTTATGCCTGCACCCCACCCACCACGGGCAGTCACAGAAATGGGGAGTGCCAAGAGGATATAGGCAGGACACCAACAGTGTCTGCTATATCATATGTGTTAAAGCATAAATATAACTCTTACCAAAGAAATAGTACTGACAACAAATACCTTTATTATTTTAATTCTAAAGACGGTATAAATGGCATTCTATTAACTGCAAGAGAGCAGTTAATAGAGTAAATATGTCTGCATACAGAAATGGTACCTGAAAACAAACTGAAATTCCTATTGAATTCTATTGTTTATTCCATTTTCAAAGCTTCCTTTGGTTTTAATTTGATTTCTCCAGGATCAGGATGTTGAGGAGCTTAGGGAAGGTACAGACAAAGGACAGGCCTGGGAAGATGACATATAAAAAAACTGATTGAAGGAGAGCAGAAAACCTGCTGATTTTCTTGCAAGTTGCAATTGATAGGAAATGAACATTTATAGCATCATAAGCAGAAAGGCTTCAAGCCAGGTGGTAGTTATGTTATCTCCAAACAAGCTTCTATACTCTATTTTTCAAAGTTCTCTAAGATAAAAAAAATATGTAATTTTAATTAGCAAGTTTCAATTGACAGAGAATTAAAATTTAACCTTCTATTCATCAATAGTTTAAAGACAAAGGTCCCTGGGCACTGCCTAAGAAAAGTGGCTGTCCCAAGAGCTGCTGGCGGTTTTCACATACTTCACAAGACTGAAAACACTGATAGAAGTAGGTTGACAGTTTCCTGCAAACTGACTTCAAGTCTCTCCAGCAGCAGAGAGGCTAATTTACTGTTTTCCCATTTAACTCTTTGCTTCCCCCAAATGCTTTATTTGTTAAGACTTTCAATGAAAATTCTTTATCAGTGGCACAATTTCTAAATGCAGGTCTTCTGAATCCCTGGGCTGTCTCTGATGCTTGCATATAGATCCTCCTCCATGAGAAATGGAGTCAGAGGTGGCATCAACTCACTCTCTCCTTTTTATTCAAAGGGTTCCCCAGATAAAGAAGAAAACAAAGAGAAGAGGAGTAGAAAGAAGAAAAAGAAGGAGATGAGTTGCTACATAGACAGTGAGGAGGGAGGAAGCAGAAAAACTGAGGGTGAGGAATAGCACTTCCAGGTATCCTGAGACATCTCAGTTACAAGAAGAAATACATATCTAAATTTGTTTTATTGCTTTTTATTGCTATTTTTGGCTCCTGAAATAAATATGTAGAATATTTTAGAAGCCAGTGAATTCTCTGATAGAAGAAATGTAGAGTATTTGCCATATGATGATCTTTGGGGAATGTTATAAAAGATCTCTGCTTGAGGTGGGAAATGAATCTATTGTATTTGCAATTCAGTTTGATAGACATTCATGTGCCTGTTATTGTAAAAGTGAGCCCCAAACTGTCACTGATGTCAATAATGTCACTGTCCAGCAGAAACAATGTGTATAGACCATTGTGATAATAAAGATCATGCATCCCAAATACTTATGCAGGGAGAAAAAAGCACTGCTTTGACAAGACTATTTGAGAGACACAGATTGATTATTTTGTCAAATATGGAGCCAGAATCTATTTATTTTCCATTGGGCTTCAACTCCCTAATCCTTGTTATCAGTAAAAGACCAGATGAATTCACCTAATGAAAGACATTGAAGAGAGACTGTGCCCTAAGAACCTGCTCTCTATGGGGTTCATCCTTTTTTCACACCTTTTGCTTTATTCTAGAGCTTTCAGATAGCAATTTTCTTTAAACAATATAATCAACTGATTCACTGAACAGTAAGATAAAATATCATTTTATCTTGTGGCTTGGAGGCTTCCCAATGCCTGTCTGATACTTGGTGTATAATATTTACCCAACTCTCAGTTAAGAACAATTTTGTGGCAATGTTGAGAAACAATGATATTTTGATTGCCACACAAGAGTTGACTGCCAAATCTTGCTTTACTCCCATGGGAATTATGTTCCTTATTGAAACAAAACCGATAGCCCAAAGAACTGGTGCCTGAAAGAGGATTTTGATGGAGAAAGCAGAGTGAGCTGCCCTGATTTTATGTCCGGTTTGTCTTTTCCTCGGTGTTCTCTTCTTTCCCATTTTACTATTTTTAAATTGTTTACCAGAGTTTGGACCAGACCATTTTCCTTTGGTTCTCGTTAGTACTGCACTGTCAGGATTTCAAGCATGCAGAGCATTACTAAATACTAAGGAAGAGTAAAAAAAAACTAAGAAAAATCTATATCCATAAAATGAAACTAGTAAGATTTTTGCCAAATTTAAAAGGCATGTTTGAAATAGTCTGAACTTTATAAATATAAGGCTTTCATCCAGGGCAGCACCTAAAATGAGGAGGCAGTGACCTCCCAGAGCAGGTAAAATCTAGTCCAAGAGACCTGTGTCACTGCTGATAAGGAAACATGCCATTGATTACAGAGCAAACAAACAACAGCAAAAAAGTGTCTAACATGACCACCAAATAAAAAACCTCAAGGTCAGACACATAAGACAGTGATGTTCCCTCAGGCTACTCCCCACACAGGGCATCCCTGTAAAGTCTACTTCAAGGTCAGTGTGGCCAGAGACATATTTATTTAACCAATGGTTAATGATTTTCTTGAGCAATGCTGACTAGCCCTGCTAGTACCAGAAATTTAAAAGCATCTGCACTTAAAGGAACACATGTTTGACATTCCTATAGTTGAATTCAGTCTCGAAATCCCTGTGCTATTCCATTTTCTGCCAGAGAGTCTATCAGTATTCTTATGCCAAAGAACTGATACAAGTGTCACAGATTCTTGGCTGGATGTTTTACTATTCTGCTCACTATTTTCTATTTCCTTTTTCTTAACACATGGCAACTGGTTTCCTAGTACTCTTTATTCTTTCATAAGCATGTCTGTTCATTCAGCACTTACCTAGAGTTTGTCCACTTTGTTTTGCTTCTATCGTATGGCATAAGCATAGACAGATGTGGGTTCAAACACTTTCTCAATTAATGACTCATTAGGACTATTTATCCTGGGAATTTTTTTATCCTGGGCAATTTTTAAAAACTTTTCCTCATCTGTAAAGTGCGGCTAATAAATATCAAGCAGGGTTGTCTTGAGAAATAAATGAGTTATTCATGTTTTACAGAGACACTACTGTAGCATTCAGCATGTGGTAGGTACTATACACATTTTTTCAATGGAACATAAATGGTTTCTCTGCAGTGTATTACTCTAGACTCCAAACCCTAGACAGGAAGATAAGTCCACATGTAAGAAATTTTGTCTCAGTCACTTTTCCCCCAAAGACAAATAGCCACTGAACTGCCCAGTGTCATTCAACTAGTCCCTGGCATTCTAGAGACCAGCAACACATTTCCCTGACTTCATTCTATGTGCTGATTCTGGCAATGAGAAAATTCAGTTATAACCTGTAGGGCTATGGTTCAATTGTGTATCTTTTATAGATTCTATCCAAAACAACAATCATGACATTTAAGCTTCTGTGTTTCCATAGTCAAAACACCTAATTCTATTCAAGTTATTTCCATCAACATGAGAAAAATGTCCTTCTTTGGCATGGGTTTGGAATTCACTAGCATCTGCTAAATCACATATAAGAACACCTCATAATACCAGTACTACTTTGAAAGCTAGACACAGATCATAAAGTGTACTAAATTAAACAATGTCCTTAACAACATTCATGATCACCTAGACTTCAGGATGTGACCTTATTTGAAAAAAGGTTGTTTGCAGATGTAAACTGTTAAATTAAGGTGACATCACACTGATTAGAGTGGGCCTAAATCCAATGACTAGTGTTCTTATGCAAAGAGCACGTGAAGACACAGATACACACAAAGGGATGAAGGCCATGTGATGTTGGAGGCAGAGATTGGAGTGCTGTGTCTATAAGCCAAGGAACATCAAAGATTGCCAACAACCACCAGAATCTAGGAAAGAGATATAGAATTTTTTTTTCTTTCCAACCTTTCAAAAACAACCAATCCTGCCAACACCTTGATTTCAGACTTCTAGCCTCCAAAACTGAAATAATAAATTTCTGTTGTTTTAAACAACCCAATTATTGGTAATTTGTTACAGCAGCCTCAGGAAACTAATACACAAAGTCTTTTATTTATTTTTCCCATTGACTTGACTCCCTCTTTCCCAATCTCAACAGCCTAAACCATCATTTTTTTTCCATTTTAATATGACAAACAAATGTAAGTAACAGCAGAAGATGCCCAGTCTGGCTCTCCCAGAAGGACAAAGAGACCAGATGTCAGGCCATGGTAAAGAGGCAAGCCTTAACCACAGAGACAATGGATAAACAGCACTGGAGAATCCAAAAACTCAAGAGAAAGGAAACACAGCTCTAATGGAAAGATGAAATGGGAGGGAGTTAGCTGTAAAGCCATGTGGAGTGAAATGGAGAGATACAGACTCCAGAAAAATTAAACTAAGTTCAAAAGAGCATAATTCTGCAATGTGAGGGTCAATGCCTGCATTCTAAAAAGATACAATGACTGTTTTTAAATAGCTGCTCAAATTTTTGTAATATTTGTTTCTAGCAGATTTTCAAAAGGCTTTCAAACCATCATCAATCTTGTAACATGCCCGAGAGGAAATTTCAGTAACTTATATTGTTCCTAGCACATTTTCAAGTATGAAAATGCAGGTTCTGAGACAATGAGAAACTCATAAGGTTACTGTCACATATCATCATTTTATTAAAAATAATGAATGTGGAAATTTGTTGCAAACTATAAACATATTTAAAATATAAGATGTTACTACTGCTACTGCCCAGTCCATTATCACTAGGTAACTAGGGAGCATGGTACCTGGTACATAGAGTCTAAAGTCAGGAAAAAAGAAATTCACATCCTACTAAAATATGTATATGTGAGGGCTGACTTTTTCTAAGGCAGATAAGTTCAAGATGGAAAGATATTTATTAAGATGAACAAATAAAATTGCCATTCATGTTTTTTAAAAAGAATACAAATCCTCACACTCTGTAGTTACCCATTTATTAAGAAACTTCACTTTCTTATTGTCTTCTTACTCTTTTTAGAGTGGATGGTGCATTATGAGAACATATTAGCACTAATAGGAGAATACACATACCCAGCACACATGTATCAATGGAACATAAAAGATTTCTGCAGAAATATATTTTGGGAATGTTTCTGCTATTTCAGAAACATAAGAAAAAGTCAAGCCAATATAAACACTTGAAATATATAATTTAATTTCATTAAATAGTCATCTTAAGGACATAGTGACATTCACATGGCCTGGTATCCATTTTTGTCTTTCTATCAGATGGCCACTGTAAAGTGAATGGCACAAAGCTCTGTCTCAGAATACTATGCTTTCTTTTTTAAATAATAAGAAAATTATATGTCATAGTACGACTATGACAATAGCGTGCTAATAATAGAGTAAGATATTAAGACATTTAAGAGACTATGGTAGATGTAGTCAGCTATCTTTGAGAAGCTCACACATCTTGGAGATGGTGGGTCACCAGGCTTAGTTTTGGTCAATGGAGTGCCCATTCTCTTGGATGACTGGAAATCCGGACTGTACCTTTCCCCAGCATAACCACTCCTGAGGAACTTGTACTTATGACAACTGCTTCAGATAGCATACTGGCAAGACATTCATATCCAGGCTGTATATCAGTGACTCTTGTTCCCAGAATATATAACTATAATCATAATTATACCCTTTAAAGTTTAACGTGAACTCCTTTGTCTGTTTTTGTTTCAGAACACTCCCTTAGGTCTAGGTCGCTTAGGAGGTGCATGAAAGCTCATAATATAACAGGTCACCCTTGGGAACAGGGCAATGGAGGAAGAAGAACAGAGAGGAAATGCAAGAAGATGGGTCTTCCCCATCCTCTACAGACTGTGTGTTTCAGCTTATTGCTTCCATTACCTCAAACAATGCTCTTTAATTCTAAGAATGAAAATAGTTCATAAATTACAGAAATACAAGGCTGTTTGTGGATGGATACAAAGAAAAACTGTGGAAAGAACCAATAGAAGCAGATTTAAGTTGGGGGAGAATCAACCATTGTGTAACCTCAACTTTAAAAGGGAGAGATTTTAAAAGGGAGAGAACAAATGCAAGTCGTCACGTGAAAGATGTTTAACCAGCATGCATGAATTGTTTTTCTTCCTCCCTCTCCCCATTCTGGATCATATCCATGCTGGTAAATATGATCTAGGTCAGAGGTAAGAGGGTAGAGGGTAGAAAAGAGATTCAAATATGACCCAAATGGATAAAGCTTTAGGGACTTAATATTTAAAGAAATAAGTAGATAGAAATAGAAAACACAGTGAAAAACATCCTGAGAATCTTAAGTGTAAATGAAAGGTTAGAAACTGAAAGGTTGAAAATAAACCCAGAAGTAATAAAAATGTAATTTTGAGGAGGTAAGAGGAAAGGGGAATTTTGACCAGGATGAATAAAAAATATAAACAGTCATTAACCTTAAAAAACAAAAGTTTATCAGCAACAAGGAAAGTTGGGGCAAATAGAAGAAAGTTTAATAATTTCATTCAATAAATATTAATTGAATGCTTCTGTGCTGGACACTGAGATAAGAGCTGGGAATAGTAGTGGACAAAACATGGCCAAGGCAGAAAGTTGGGTCATTTCACAGTAACAGTAAATTTCCCTGGAAATCTACATGCTTTTTGCAAGGCCAGAAAAAGCTAACACAGGAAGAATGGGATCAAGTGAAAAACTGACATCTACATAAGTTGCATTTTTTTTAGGAGCTACATACACATATAACAAAGAAAGTTCCTTGTCAGACCTTGTAAAATAATTTACATAGAATCATTGGGTGGTGTTATACATACATAGGCAACATATGCTATGTTTTAGCTGTACGTTTTCAAATTAAAAAGATATATTTATATATTTTTTTCAGAGTGGCTGTTCCTACTACTTATTTCCTTATGAAAAGCACCTTTTGTTTAGACATTTCCATAGAGTACTGCTTGATTTGTTTTCTTTCCTATCTGTTTTCCTAAGAAAAGTATTTTTAAATGCCAAGTATTTTTTCAAATGACTAAATAGAAGAATAGCAAAGTTATTGATTAAACTTTCTTTTTTCTTTTTGAGTCTCTCCACTTATGTTCAAGGCTGTAGAGGCAAATGCAGTTTAAGAATACAAATGACAAAGATATATTTGCGGCCACTCTCATGTTTGAACATTTTAGGAGGATTTCATGTCTTGATTCTTCTCAATGTAAATGGCATTCAGACTAAAGAAAAAAATAGTCTCCAGGATTCCAGAAACACTATAAAAAATCACCCACATTAATGTGGCAGAGTAGCTTGCTTAAAAGCCCTTCAGTTAGACTCATGGCTTTAAATGGAGGTGGGAAATCATTCCTCACAACCTGGACCAAAAAATAACACCACAATGAATAAGTGCTGTTTAAATCTAGCTTAACCTTTATAATTTTGAAATAATGATAAAATCATTTGAATAAATGGGACATGTCAAACTAGCACCTTACTACTCAAGTCCCTCTAGCACATGAACGTCAAGTTACTATTCCTAAAATAGCATGTTTGCAAGGTCAATAAGAAAATGTCATAGCCTTGGCTTCAAGAGTGCCATCTGGCTAAATGACCTTATCTCTTACTGCTGCCTCACACATTCTATTCCATTCCAACAGAGATACCTCCCTACAATTTCTCAGTCTACCATTATGTTCTTTCTCTGCCAACATCTTTCAACATCAACATTCTCAATCTACCTGTCATATTCTGACCTCTTCTTACCAACTTCTTTTGTGCCCAATTTTACCTTCAAGCATACAATCAAGCAAATGACAAGCATTGACTGAGCATCTATTCTGTGTCTATTTGAGGATAAGTTGTCACAGAGGACAAGGGAAGGAGAAATATTTAGATACATAAACATAAATCTTGCAAGACACTAATGCTGAGGGTCAAGACATAGCTTCAAGAAACAATCCCAGATCAAGGTCATGTGTAACAAAGGGCTTAACCATGCAGTGTAGAGAGAAAAGGAACTACAATTTAGAAGACTTAATTAACCTAGATTTTTCTACAAAGATACATGTATATAAAATGTAATGTAATGATGGTCCCTAGTCGCCTCTGAAAGGTACTTTTATGGATTCTTTACCTTCCCATTTGTGTTATAAACTTTTGAGAGACAGGGAATTTTTATTTTTAGCACTCCAGTGCCTAACATAGTTATGAATAAAAACATTGCTGGTTCTCAATAATGTTGGCTAAATTTTAATATGCCTCACCTTTGCTCCTGCTGAACTGTACTTAAACCATTCAAAATGTGGTTAATTAGAAATGCACAGGGGCACAGGTAATACAAATGTGTTCCTCTTCTTTTGTTAGTATATACACTGCTATAGACCAAATGTTTGTGTCCCCCACAAAATTCACATGTTGAAAACTAATCTCCATTGTGATAGCATTTAAAAGTAGGGCTTGGGGGTGGTGATTATGGGGACAGAGCCCTCATGAATGAGATAAGTGCCCTTATAAGAGAGGGCCCCCCGAGAGCACCCTCCCCCTTCTTCCAAGTAAGAACACTGAAAAATCAGCCATGTATGAAAGAGGAAGTGGGTTCTCACCAGACACCCAATCTGCCATCATTTTGATCTTGGACTTCTCAGTCTCCAGAACTGTGAGAAATAAATTTTTGTTGTTTATAAGCCACCCAGTCTGTGATATTTTGTTATAGCAGCCCTAATAGATTGAGACAGGTATATCATCAAAGTTATTTATTTAAGTTTCAGAAACTCTGAAGTGAGAGTTGTCAAATCCCAGCATAGAAATTTCAGGATTTATTGCATTTCATCAACATTTAAAACAGAGTGCCTGGCACTTGGGGATGCGGGGGAGGAAGTAGCGTACGTATGCTTCTACTTTAGTCTGGGTAACCAAGAAATTAAATGTGTTCCCCACAAATAATTTTACCTAGTGAGTCCTCCTTACCCTGCAAAAATTGAAAAATCCATTGATGTATATCTATGACAGATATATCGTCTATTTATAAAATAAAATTTCACTTGAAATCTTTGAAGATTAGATTGAATGTATTGTCACTAACAAGTAGCTCACAGTCTGCATTCTGTAAGTAATTTTAAATTCTTGTTTATAAATGTGTAAAGTTATTGGAACTATTTGATTGTTAGAAATTGTCAGGTTTTTTTCTTGTTGCTGTTGTCTTTGCTTAAATATTTTGTCTTTGATCAAAGAGATTATAACAAGTTCTGGCTTCCAAATTTTATTTAAGGTTAATTTTTTTCTATTTCATCAGCAAATGCATTCAGAATATTCTCAGTAGTATCAAATTTTTGTCTTCTAACAACTGGTTTGTTATTTTCTAAAGGGACCAAAAGTTTTCTGGACTACATCTAATCATGGAAATGGATAATCAGATTAAATAATTCGCCTTGGTATTATGTTGGTTTATTGGCAAATAAACTAAGACAAAATATTTCTTCTAGATAATGAAACAGGCTTTTCTGTATAATCCATAAGTTGACTCAACAGACAAAACCAGAGGGGTACACAGTGTGTTTTGCATTGCAAATGAAGGGAACAGGATTCTAAATTAGAGAAGCCTATAGAAACATAAAATAATTTCCTTTTTTTTTGTATGCTACAAAAGATCAGGAAATTATCCCTCCTACCTTAAAAATCTGTAATTGAAGAGGAGAAATAATGTGATTTTTTTGAAGTAATAACTCTCCACTAGGTCAGCTGCAATCAGCTTCACATACACTTGAGAATTTAGCTCTCTCTCCTCTGTAAACTGTGCTTCATAACCGAGGTGGTTTCTTTCTTTCTAAGACCCTGGGTTACAGGAGCATTTTTTCATTATGCTTCACTAAAACACCTACACTGATATTTCTAATTTTAGCCTTATTTTTACAGTATTTCTGAGTTATCTGATCATCTTTCAAATGATTAAGTGATAAAGCAATCAAAAGAGAGAAAGGGATGGTAACATCAGCCACAGCGGTTGCTTAGATGTGGGAGAAAGAAGCAAGTAGCTTATTTCGCTCCTGCATCCCAGCAGACCAATTTAGTGTAGTGGTCAGAACTCAGTGGGTTTCACACCAACATGTCAACCTCCCACACCTATAACAGGGACAACTCTTCAGAAATTCAGTGATGATAATTTTGTCCCATATTTCAGTTTTCCATAACAAACTCAATTTTAATTTAGATATCAAATCCTCTGAATAAGTAGGTGCCTCATAATCAATAACGTTGTCCTATCCACAGTCCCGAGGAACTAACTGTAGAAAACTGCACCCCAGCAACCTTGGAGAACCTTGGGGTCACATGTGCACTTGGGCTAATTTCTCAGCAGGACAGTTAGCTCACGCAGTAGTTGTCACATTCCTGCAAGAGACATGTCCAGTTATAAGAGCCACCATATTCAGGAAAGTCCAAAGCTATGATGTCCACATCAGGTACACAGAATTGCTTCTAGTCAAGATTCAGTTCAGAATCCAGGGTCATTTTATCATGAACATTTTTGCCTAAAAATAGGGTTGACATTTTACTCTGATCAGGTTACCAGGGGAACAGAGCTAGCAAGTTAACCAAAGGTCAGATTCTGATACACCAATGGAAATGGATTATGAGCAGAAGTGCAGTTTTGAAGATATTTGTGATATTCATGAGACGATCCAATAGCGATGACATGTTAGCAGTTGGGCAGTCCTGGAACTCAGAGATCCTGACTGGAAATATAAATTTGGGAGTTATTTGTATATGAGTGGTATTCAATGATCTCATCTAGAGTGAGAATATGAAGTGACAAGAGAAGAGGGTCCCGAAGAAGCCTAAATCTAATATTAAGAAATCTGATAGTAGAGTAGGGTTGAAGAGAAGTGGCTCAGGAGTTAAGAGAAAAATCCATGATTGCCATGTAGCAGAAGCCTGTAGAATAAAATGTCTTCTTTAAAAAAGAAGATGTGCTCAACTGTATGAAATGATGCCAAGATGATGATTAAAGAGTATTCACTGGCTTTGTCAACCTAAAGTTATTAGTGCAATAGAATGAGCATTTTCTGTAGAATGGTGAGGGCAACAGCCAGATGGATTTGAAAAGGAAAATAAATGGAAAGTAAGAAATTGGAAAGGGCTGTGTTAAACTCTGAGTAAACTTGTCTCTGAGGAAAGTTTATGTACTGTGTATCTTATAACCAATTGTATTAAACAACTGCTATCTCATCCAAACACAAATCACATTTCAAAATGAGTTTGTCATATTGTACTTGATTCTACTGGTAGGAGATTCACATGTCTGGTCTTTGAGAGTTTGCTTTCCATCTCTAACCCATGTTTGCAATTTCTTAAGCATCTTCTCAGACCTTGCTGTCTGGATTCAAAGGTTCCACATTTCACTAGAGTTAAATGACTGTAACACAAGGCTTGTATTCCTCACCATGGCAGGTGTCCCTACACTGCTGTTGCACCTGTTACCTTGAAGCCTCTGTTTGCATTAGCATTAACTACTATTAGACTTGGTTTTCCTTGAGCTTCCTTCTTTTCTACCAATCATAACATTCACTTTCAGGGGCTACTCTTCCTCTTTATATACTTGTCCTCACAAAGAGATTTGGGTTTCCTAAATCCTTGGGAACTCAAAAACATCAGTGCCAATTTTTAATGTAAATGTTTTATTAACAACTATGATACAGGCATTGCTATAGACATGTTTGGTCAGGGTCTTGCTAACTCTCTCAGCTGCCATAATTTTCCAGTCATAAGTCACAGATCAGTTTAATCTACTGAGTACTGACTGCAAAATGATCATTATTTCATATTTTTAGTCTGACAGAATCCCTCACTCTGCACTGACTATGTTTAGTTATCAGTAAGCTTTAATTTGAAGAGCTCTGTGCTCTATTGTTTAAGGGAAATACAAGGTTCCATTTATCTAGTTCCCACAGTTTGGGTAGAGCTCAATTACCTATTTATTAAAGAGTTTTTAAGATTATACATCCAGATACAAAATCATTTCCAAACTTTTATGACTGTACATCATTATAAGTATATAAGCAGAAAAAATTTTACTTATGTGTTCTATACTTTCTCTATTTTGAACAGTATAATGCATATGCTAAAAATAGAAATGAGATGATGAGATAAAATAAATATGGATAAAAATTATATTTACTTCTAGTTGCAACTTTTAAAAGTTGCTCCTTTAGATTCTCCTGGTCATAATTTATTTTGCTCAGTGGTGAGAAGGTATTTCTAATCTGAACAATTATGTTTTATGTTCTGGGGAATTCTCAACCATTCTCTCTTTAAACATTGTTTCTCTGCCATTCTCTGTATTTTCTCCTTTCTGAATTTGTGACAAATCTATATTGGAATTTCTGAATCTTCTATGCCTCCTAACCCTACTTTCATATTTTCCATTTCTATGTCTTTGTTCTGTGTTCTTTCAGTTCATTTTTCTCTCCTCTGCTCTTTCCAGTCTTTATTCAATCTATGTAATTGTGTTTTATTTTTATTTTAGTAACTTCTTGTTTCATTATCAATTGTTCTTGTTTTATTATCATCTATACTTTTTTTGGAGGGGGGTTTCTATTCCATTTTATCTTTTAAAGGATATTAAAAGTATTTATTTGTTTACTTATTTTCATATTGTTCAATGATTATTCTTTTGGGGGATATAGATTTCTAAGCTTGCTAAATCTAGTGCATGTTTTTTCATAGTATTGACTTTCTCAGGCACTTAGGCAGATCACTTTTTATGTAACTCTATAGTGGTTTCATGGAGGTTCCAGCATTGTCATTGGAGTGCCCAGAATGTAAACCCTGTAAAAAAAAAACTCAGCTAAAGGACCCAATTTTATGTTCCTAAGTTTCAGTTCCTACGTGCTCCCATGAGTTTTGGGGGTTTATTTATTTATTTATTTTTTAAAGCATTTTTATCTATGGTCTCCAGAGATTTTCTTTTTCCAGAAACATTCAAAATATTTGTGTTTTCTTAATTTTTGTAAGTATTTACCCAGTATTTTTTTTAATGAGTTTGGAGCAGATGAGAGAGGATTCAGCATGTGCTCAATTTCAATTAACTCTTGAACCAGAAGCCTTGTCCATGGCCCTTGTTTCAACTTTGCTTTTAATCCAATAATCAGCCAGGGGAATTTAAAAAGAGAGAGAGAGGCTGAGTAAGGAAGAGACTCAGAATCTCTTAGAGATATCCAATCACTGCCTAGTCTAAGATGATATTCTAAGCAGACCTAAGAACCAGAAAACATGTGTCTGTGGTCTGAAAGCTGGACTGGCCATTACGAAGATCTATTCTTAGCTCTGCTCTTGACTTTCGAAATAGCCTGGGGTAAAAGCTGCTGTCTCAGCTCTCTTATTGATTTTTCTTACCAACCTCAAAAGACCTATCCCTTCAATTCAATTTGAAAATATACTTCTGCTGTAAAATTTTCCTAATCCACACAAGCAAGATCTTGAATAAGAAAATAAACTACCTAGTTAAGTCTTTTCCTCCTTTTCTCCCTTTATTCTTCTGCAGGCACCAAAAGAAATCCATTTCTTTCATTTTTCTCCTTAGATATCATTAACCAACACTTAAAAAAATAGTATTGCTCTCTTTCATGCCTTATTTTTCTAATCTCTCAAAGTCTTGTCATCTCCAAATAGAACTAAAATTCTTGTAAGAATTTGACTTTAAAATACTATGTAATTGTTTAATAAAAGCAGATTTTAAAGGTCAGAAAAATTTTTTAAAGATTTCATTGAAAAGTATTTTCAAATGTTAAGAAATTTGAGCCCTGGACTGAAAAGCACATTCAAAATTGCTTATAAGGCTAATAATTGAATCTAGTAATATGAGAAGAAAAATCATAGGTACTTACGAAAATGTATCATATTTACATTTTTATAAAACAGCAGTAAATTTTTAAAAAGTTGTGATCAATGAAATAATGAGTGAGAAAAAATTAGGGTGTATTTTCATCTGTGCCATACTTATATGTCATTTTGGTAGGAAAATGTTCTTTCTGTATCATAACATATGCTGTTTTTATTACTTTTCTTAGTGGTATGAGTCATAAATTCATCTGTTATATATTTTTCACCCTAACAAAAGGTTTTAGGCACCAACAGAGCTTATCCACAGTTTCCAGCTTCTTAAACACCTTGTTTCTCTTGGTGATATGGAGAATGAGAATAGTGGGACCAAAAGTGTTAATAGGCTCATAAGAACTAGTTTTAAAAGAACTCAAAAAAGGCCTTGTTAGTGTAAACCAGACCCACAGCTCTGTCCAATAATTTTTCTAGCCAAGGCACCATTTAGAAATATATGATGTGGAATTAGTTTAGGAAATATGGCAGATTAAATAATGTTTATCTCTATCCCCTTTCCAGATTGGGGAGGGGGTATTAAAATTACAACAATAATGAGAATGTAAAAGGAAACAAAGAGACACCAATAGATACCTGGAAGATAAAAAAGTGATAATTCATGAATTATGAATGACTTAAAAGAGCAGAGGAAACTGAAACCTAAGGCCCTGCAGAAGAGGATACTGATGAGAAAGACAATCATTCCACAGAATCCTGAAAAAGTAGAGAATTGAGAAACATGAAGTATCATGGAAGATGCAATGAGACAAGCTGAAAATGAGGGGAGCATTTGTCAAAAGTCTATGAATTAGACCCACAGATCTCACCTTCCATCCCATACAACTGAGCAAGGATTACACCACCCAAACTGGAAGGAGAACAAAGATTTTGCTCAGAAGAAATTTATCCTGGAAGAGTGTGTGTATGGAAAAATTGAATTTGGACAAGTGCTGCTCAGCATTTGTGGAAATCCCAGCTCTGTCACTGGCTTAACTCCCCTAATGATAGAAACCTAAACAGGCAAAAGACTAGAATGTTTTTTTTTTCTGAATAACCTGGAGAGCTTCTGAGAAAACAAGCAAAAAAAACTTGCACAAAACAACCTGGGGAGATGTCTACCTCAGTGAACAGACACACTTTCCATCTGATCACCTTAGAGTGAATTCTAATAGTTGATAAACTTCTACTTCAAGCCCCCTCCAATATATACTTCATCATCATCACCGTTATCATCAGCAGCAGCAGAATCATCATCACCATCATCGTCATCATCATCATCATCATCATCATCAAGTTTCCGATAAACTATCATCTGGTCTCACTCTGAAATATGAGTGGACATCCACAGATAGCCAAATAACTGAATGAAGTCTCCAACATGAAAGAGAGAGACCAAAAACAAATGAGAAAAAGAATCTATAAGGACACAAGACTAATAGGATTTTTATAAAGGTACAGTCAAGAAGAACAGGGAAGAAATTAGCAAAGATGCAATAAAGGAAAATTTCTGAGAGCTCAAAACATTAAATTTATAGATTGAAAGGGCCAACAATTATCCAGAAGAATGTATAAATGAAAGGAAGTCATCATCAAAGTTCAACAAACACTAGAGATAAATAGGCGTTCCTAAGAGTTTACAGAGTTTATTTACAAACAGGTCATACATAGAGTCAAATGACATTTTATTTCTTAAAAGTAACATTGATGTTAAAAGAGTATGCTTCCAAAATGTTGTTAAAATAACTTTTAACTTAGAATTCTATGCCTTGCCAATATATCAATCCATCACAAACACAAAATATTTTCTGACATGCAAGGACTCAAAGTTTACCTCTTAAATATCCTTAGTATATTAAAATGATGAAGGTACACATCCTAGAATCAGAATTCTGGGTTTGAATGCTGATTTTTCCACTTTCTAGCTGCGTGCAATTGAGAAAGTTATTTAACCTTGATGTACCTCATTTATCTCATTACCTGTATAATGGAGATTATAATAGTACCTATCTCATGAGCATATTAGGATTCAGTGAGTCCATGCATATAAACAATGCCTGGCACATAATAAATGCTAATTAGTATCATCATTACCTTTATTATGTCACAGAAGATACAGTGTCCAGAATATAGGAAATTCTACAGAGGGTCAGAAAAGGTAAGTTCAGATGAGAGTTGCACATCAGATCTAGAGAGCAATGCATACTATGAAATTGTATGCAACAGGAAATTGGAGTGCTCAAGAGTGAGATGTGCAAGGGAAAATGGATCTGATGCACTATTTGGTACTGCGAGCATTTGGAAAAATTATTATATCAAGTGACAAATCTTTGTGACTATTTTGAACATAATAGACATAAGTATTAAAAAACAATTTTTAAAAATGTGATCCTTAGCTTTACAAAACAACTGTATGAAATATAATCATAGTGCATCACTTCGCTTACTAATGAACAGCAGTTACCTAGACATAGGAATGTAAACGCCAATTAAATGATTTAACCAGAAATGGTAATATAATTATAATGAGAGGATGATAAGGGGTAGAGGTAGGAGGCAGTGAGGAGTCAGTAAGAGAGCTAAGCCCTCAAAACTATACCAAGAAGTCAACAGAGGTCCCTAAAATTGACAAATCAGTAAGTATCAATATAAAATTACTATTTAGAGATGTAGATGTAAATATGAAAAGATGTAGTTAAAGGGAAGAGTGGTTTTCTTTACAGGAAAGGACTGGATGGGGACAGAGGATCTCTTTTCAATAAGAGCCTTTTTGTACAATATAATTTTTAATTATTACTTTGTTTTCAAACAAATTTTCATAAAATAACAAAGTAAAAACTAAAAACAGTAACTAAAGAGAATCATGCCATATAAAAATGCATTCATTCACTCAAACATTGAACAGCTACCAGAAATTTTAGATCCCGATTGTGTCAAAATGCATAAAAGTCCTAAACAAGAAGCTCACAAACCAGTAAGGGAATCCAACAGAAAACTCTTAACAGGAGACAGTTTGATAAATGTGATAATAGAAACATGAATAAAGTATTTTGGAGAACAGGTAACAAATCCATTTGTTCTTCCCAGGCAGGTGAACTTTTTAAAACGATGTTTTGAACAAAGATATACATGACAAAGGTCAAAAGGTATAAAATAATATATATGGTGAAATTTAAACCTCCTTCTCATCCTTGGTCTCCAAAAACTTTTCAACTTCTAAGAGGCAATGATTGTCACCAATTACTGTGTATCCTTCCAAACATTTTCTATGCATTTTGAACATGAATCTAAATATATTCATATATAAGCATTAAAATTAGACTTACATACAAATGATTGCACATAATATCGATCTCTGGCTGATAGTTTTTCACTTAATATGCTGTGAAAACCATTCCACACTGGACATATGGAGCTGTCTTAGTATTTTTTTAAGTGCTGGCAGTGTTACATTTACCATAAATGATTTCAACAGACCCCCAATGACAGATATTTAGGTTGTTCCCAACATTTTACTATTGCAAACAATGCTGAAACCTCTTAGTACATATATCACTTTGTTAATATACAAGTATATCAGTAAAATAAATTCTTAGAAATGAACTTTCTAGGTAAAAGCAAGTTTTAAAGTGTATACTGAGAGTGACAGTTAACCTAATGTCAGATTTTAACTGGATAACTTAAGTGAACACCTGCAACAAAACCATATGGATTTTTAATAAAATGAGCATTTTGATCATAAGTCTAGCTGAATTAATAAAGATGAGAACTTTTCAGTGAGCCCATCTTCAAAGGAAAATGAAAAACCCTCCCTACTTCACTAACCAAGGTTTCAGTGTTGAGATTGAGCTTCAATTTGCCCATTGGATTTAATCTCAATTTTAACTCAGGTTCAATATCCATATGATTATCAGACCTAACTATGGTTTTTGCTATTAGGACATATAGAAATATTTGTTAGCAAAGCAAAAATATAGTATTTTGCTTACACCCAAAGATATTTCCTTTTTCACATTGCTTTACTTCCTGTTGCCCTTTCTATATAGCTAGCTTTTAATGATGATCACATTTTCTTCACTCTTCACTTGACAACCAAAACTCCAATCCCCTGACCCAATCCCAGAAAAGTAGACAGAATTAAAATGTATATCTATTTACCACTTAAAATGTAAGCAACTAAATGTATTGAGGTCACAATTTAAAGTTTAAATTGATAGATATACTTAAGCAGTCCTATGGCATAAAGGATACCTTATCTGGTTAAAAAATATTTATTGTTGAAGCAGTTTGTTTCTGACTTTTTCAAACTGCAATGATTTTTCCATTCTATAACTTTCAGGAACAGGCAGTTTATTTTGTAAACATCAGTAGCTGTATCCAATCTACCCTGCTTGTTTTTGGACCATTTAATAAGTGGACTATGGCTTAAGAACTGGAAAACAATTATTTCTCTTTATTGTCTAACTCAGTACCATTTTTCTCATGACTTAAGATTTCTTGGCCTACAAAACTCAGTTGAGATTTAAAGTGACAAAGAAGCATATAAACTATCTTACATTGCATGTGATAGAATTGCAAATGGCTGCATTATTGAGTTTTCGACCTAGTAGATTTCTTTTAAAGTCCTTAAATAATTAAAGCAGGCCCTTACAAGAAAGTAATTAAATAATCTAGACCATAATTTCTATATAGTGAAATAACATGCTATCTTAACCCAGAATAGGCAGGCCATGTTGCTCCATTTCAGAGACGACATTGCAGTGGTTTAAACGTTGGAGAAGTGGTGATGATTATCAGGTTATGATTTTGTCAAAAGAGAATGGGATTATTAGAGAGCTGATGATCTTCAGCTTTGTATCAATGCCTTAATACTGGGGAGATTCATTGACTGACTAAAAAAAACACTGCTCACTGTAGATGCTGATATAAATCTTAAGTTACAACTTTATTATAAAAATATAATTGTTTTATTATGAGTAAACAATAAAAAAAAATTTTTTTTGCTTTAAGAACATATTTTCAGAAAACAAAATTTATGGTTGACTCAAATATCAGCAACAAGGTTGTGAGTAATCCAAATTAATAAATACACCCTAAGCCTCTCCTATTTACTTGATATTTTACATGATACTTTATGAAGATTTATTTTTAAATATTTTATGTTCTAATGCATTTTTAACATCTAAAACAATCTGCACATGAAGAAAAATATTCTAGATGGCAGGGGAAACTCTAGGTGGGATTAAAAATTAGCATCTAAATTAGCCATAAAGTAGAAATCACAGTGATGGGTAATTGAGGATTAACAGTATCTCAGCGGAATAAAAGAGGAACTCTGACATGTTGGGCCTCTAATGAATCAGCTTATGAACACTGAGATTTCTACAGCGAGAAGCAAAGTAGTTACTTGCTCCTTCATAGAAATTGATAGTACATTTATCATCCTTTCTTGGTACCAAGGTGAGCACTACAATGACTGAACTGTAGTAGAACCATTCTATATTCAAGTTTCCTTAATAGAGGGAAAAGCACATAGGGGAACAGCTACAGAGGTAACCTTGTCAATTACTACTGCACAATGATTTCGATGTCCCCTCTGGTCCTTTGGTGAAAACTTACAACAAAAGATCCCTTCTTTGTTAATTTCAAACAAACCTGACAATCTTCAGGAATCCCCACCACTCAGAAAATAGTTAACTGCTATCCTTTGAAAGATGTTACAAGTTTCGCTCTTGGCTGGAATCTAGGAACCTGAATTTCAGGAGGGTTTTCGTTATTTCCAGAATTGACGAGTGGCTCACTGTGCCTAAACTATTTGTACAAACATATGGCTTATGTTGAATGCCTGCTTTCCTTCTGGGTGTCTGGAATTTGATGCAAGACAGCCAGAGGATGCCTGCCCCAATATAAAACCGAGGTGTTGCATCTCTAATTTAAACTCTGGTTGGCAACATCTCAAATGTGTTGAGATGTGTTGAGAGAATTAAGCATGTTCTCTGTGCCTCTGCTGAGAGAGAACCATTGTAAGCCTGTGCTTAGTTTTCCTAGATTTTGCCCCATATGCCTTTTTCCTTTACTGATTTTCGTTTGTATCTTTTCATTGTAGTAAATCACAGCTGTGAGTATGACCATATGCTGAGCCTGTGAGTCCTCCTAGTGAATCGCTGAACCTGGGGTTGGTCTCAGGGAACCTAATAAAAAGAGTAGCTATTCTTATTATCCACATATATAGAGAAGAAAGGTGAAGTGCAGACAGGTTAAGAAAATCCCACAGTTTTCTTCAAGGCTTTTAGAAAGGATCAAAAATTATTCTAGGGGACAGAACAGTACTTAACTATCCAATCTTCCCATTTTTGAGTTGGTTATAAAATGTAGTTTCCATAGATTTCTCTGTTGTACCAGTACTCAGTGACAATGTTCTTCATGTTTCCTGCTACAAAAATGTACTGCTGGATAGCCCAGGGGTCAGCACACTATAGCCCATGGGGCACCTGTTTTTGTACAGCCTTCATGCCAAAAATGCTTTTACACTTTCAATGACTGGAAAATAAGGCAAAATAAGAATAATATTTTGTGACTTTAAAACTTTGGTAAATTAAAATTTGAATATCTGTATATGATGGTTCCCTGGAACCCATTCATATGTATTAATTTACAAATTTCTGTTGCTGCTTTTATGCTACTTGGCATAATTGCATAGATACAAAGACTGCATGGCCCTCAAAGTCCTCATATAAAAAATTTGAGACTGTGCCTCCTCTAGATCCTCCATGTTTGAGGCCATCCTCTCCCAGCTGACCTCCTGCCACTTATACTGACCTCACCTTCCACATATCATTTTTCTTGCCCTGTAATTCTGAGCAAACTCTCTCAATCTCCTAAAATCCAGAGCCCATGTTTTATATATCTAATTCTGTGTACTTCAAGAAAAAAAATAATAATTTCTTTTCTCTTAGCCTCAGTTTCCTCACCTGAAAACTGGGAATAATATTATTATCTTTATAGCATAATTATAAAAATTAAATGAAATGATATAGATAAAAATCATTTAGTTCAAAGTAAGAACTCAAGAAATGATACGTTTTACTACTAGTAGTTGTAGGTTGCATAATATCTAATAATCTTTTTATCTCTTAGTGCAGTGCAGAACTTATAGTAAATGATCAATATAACAACAACAACATGCTTTATTATCATGGCATTATGCAAAGCAACCAGGATGTCATGGGGTGATCAAGAGAATTGGGGCCAATTCTTACCTTCTCTAGAGTTTCAGCATCCTTGTTGCTAATAGGCCTGTGACATTACCTGGTTCTCTGTGAAAGGTACTTCAAAGAATCAGGTCCATCTTTCACAGGTCTGTGGTCTGAAAAGTTACTCAGGATCAAGATGTCTCCTATGTGATCCCTGAGATAGAACAACATCCTTGTACCAGTTAACTTCCAAACTCTGGATTTCTCAGCATTACAGCTTGCTCCAGAAAAAACTCATCTAGGTATTAGAAGTCATTTTAAAGAGGCTGTCCTATATCTTAGTGCAATTTTCTAGTTATCTACCACAGACTCTCTCCTGCTTTTATCAGATTGTAGCTGACCTAATTTATAAAGACGCCAGTGAAAAGAGTCTCATTAAAAGCCTTCATCTTTTTAGCAGCCTCGCTTTTCTCCTCCAAATGATCTAGGTCAGAATGGCCCAATACAAACAGCTGAAAAAAATTACAAAGTCACTCAAGAACCTTCTGAAGGGAGCTTGCAGAGAGTGGAGTCTCTAAGAATTGGTGGCAGACATGTACTGGCTTAAGCATAGTTGCATGGGTAAAAATACTTTAAGAAAGGTCTACAAAGTAACTACTACTACAAAGGTCTACTGGGTAACTACTACTCTCCATTCCCTCACAGAAAAGTTTTCTTAAGAATTCCTAGTCATCGCACTTTAGACTGATAATACCTGTAATTCAGGGGATATTTTATTGTGACCATTGTCCTTCATGTAAAAACAGGTACAATGAAACAGTTCTCAATAATAGAATTATTCAATCAATGTTTATCAAGTTTTATAATGTGCAAAACACTACAGCTATGAAGGATACATCAGTTAGGTATTTCCATAATAATGCTGCATAACAAATAACTTCAAAATCTCAGTGGCACACAGCAAGAAGCAGTTACTTCTTGTTCACAAATTTTAAGTGGCTGAGAAGGCTTAACTTCAGACAGTAGTGATGTGCATGGCTCTGCTCCACATAGCTCTCATCTACCTTTTGAGACGGGCAGGCTACCCAGGGAAAACTACTTATATAGTAACGTCAGAAATATAAGAGGGAGGCCTCTTTGAGGCTTGTGCTCAGAACTGGCATACTACATCTTCTGTCCTGTTCTCAGGAAGTCACATGGCCAATTCCACAGTCAAGAGGTAAAGAAGTATCCTCTGCTCAAAATGAGGTATGCCAAGTGGATGCACAAAGAGGTGAAGAATTGGGACCAATATTTCAATTTATTACATTGTCATAAGATAAGATAGTCTCCTGGATCCTAGGGTTCATTTAGTCTGAATCTTAAAAGGCAAGAACTCTTTGTTCTTGAAAAGTTAAATAACAGCTAGCCAGAGGAAACCAATTTTGCACTATGATGAATCACACATATCATGATCTGCCCTCTAAAAGAATAAGAACTTAGAAATATTGAGTAAAATGACCCATCATAAACAATACTGGCTGATAGGCTTTGTTGACAGGTTATAGAGTTGAGACAAATCCAGAAAGCAATTAGGAGCAATTTAAATAGTAGGGAAGAAAAGAAAGCTGAAATAAAGGCAAGTAGGATTGATCATGGGAACTAAAATTCAAGGCATAACTTAAGTGCTTTGGAGAATTATGGGGATACAAATCTCAAGTCCTATAAAACTTGAACAGAGAGAGTTTGAGGGGAGAAAATTTCTCCCTCATTTCTGATGTCCCAGCCTCTCTCTCTCCCTACTTCCTCAGTTCTTCCTGTGAGGGTACAGGAATGACTTTATCACATTTAGCACATCCCTCTCTCTTGGTAGACATTCTGCCCTACCAGAGAATGTGTTATGTCACCCTCTCTGCCAGGTAGTGACAATTAGAGTCCCTAATGGTAAGCTAATCTAACTATAGGACTCTATTAAGATGACTATTTGCTTATGAATATAAACTACTTTTTCCAAAAGTAACTCAAATTATTTAGAAATAGAGTGCTATTTTTAGCCCTTTCCCTCCCTTTAAAATAACAACACAGGGCATGGAGCCCAGGCTCAGGGCACAATGCTGCACTTTGTATAAAAAGTTAGAATGAGATCACCAACTGAATTGAGAAACTAAAATCCAAAGCCTATTTTATATTGAGAAATTAATGCACAGGGAAATGAAGCTAAATTCAATCATTGAAAAATAGATTCCCACTGCCCAAAACAGTCTCAGATGCAGTGCCTAGAGCTGGGAACCCTATACAGTGAAGTCTGAGTGGTCCCAGTTCCAAAGATCAAGGAATGCTGTGGTATAGGATTCTCCATACTTATTGATGTTCTAATATAAAGTCTTATTTGGAAGTTCTTCTCACAATGTGATAGTTTATATATTGTCTTAGAATTTTTCTCTAAGCATAGGTTCAAGGATGTTTCTTTCTCAGCTCCAGCTCAAACTCTCTCATTCTCCATTAGCTCTTATACACTGCTCTGTCTCATTTCTAAATGTGTCAAACAATAAACACCATATTGCTTGACACCTTGATGCTTTTTGCACATATTGACCCATCTGCCTGGATTTGCCCTGGACTCTCTGTTCTGCCTAGGAAACTAATTCAACCTTAGCCTTATGTCTTATGGTGAATCTTCCCTGTCCACTCCTGCTACTGCCTTTATATCACAGAGAAGCTAAGCTGATCCTTACTTTGGTTTTGTTTATACTATATCATCATTTTTTAACATGTGTGCTTATTCCAGAAAACTATGAACTACTTAAGGGTAGAGCTATCTTATTCATTTTGTTATTGTTGGCATCAGGAAGTGCCAAATAAGTACTATAATGTAAATGGTCATTTATTGAATAAAAGAGAAGGAGGAAAGGAGAAAGGAGGAGGGGATAATATACTACTTTCACACTACTAATCTTCAATAAAGTAGCTGTTCCACTTCAGGAAAAGGATGTCTTTTCCATTTCAATTTTGGTTTTATGAAGTTTCTAATGTAGGTAATTCTTCCTATTATATTTTACAGAAGTTGATTTTTCTCTGTTATCAAGTGTGAGAGGTGAGTGGAAAAGAGCCAGATGGGTCGGAATCCAAATAGACAATGGCTAGAAACATAGACCCAGAGCACAAATGGGAGTGATCCAAGATACATGCCCTGATCAGGGTTGGACTGTGAGGCTCCTAGTGTAGGCTGGGCAGCTTGGCTTGCCTAGAAAAGGCAAGGAGTCAAGGAAGACAGTTTGCTGAAATGCTGCATTAATAATGATAATCCCTCAAAAGTCTGATAAAGACCAGACCATTGAGTAGTTATCTTGGGATGACTTTCATATATCATGGCTAAAGATCTAATATAAAATGACCATAACAAACTGATTACTACATCCCCTTTTGATGTGGCCAAGTTATTTATTGGTATTTACTTATTTTGAGTGGAATTGTTGGCTATTATTATAGCCATTTGTATCACCAGTAAATTATGCTTTGTTTTGTTTTTTGGCAGGTGCACAAGGCTTACATTTGCATTTTATACTCAAGATCTAAACTCACTCAATATTGCCACATGCTAATCTAAAACTGTTTAGGGACAGACACGGATACATAATAAGCAACTATAACTAATAATAAGTCATGAATTCTCAAAAAAATTTCTGCTATGGATATTATCCAATGTTTGGCCCATTACCAGAACACAGTTAATATCTAGATTAAGGAATCATAATTTAAATAACTACAATATCTTACTTATCTAGAAGTTACCACTCCTATGATCTTAATTATCTAATCATCATCAATAATACTTTCAATTATTTATATTGAAAGTATAGAAAATAAAAAAGACTTATCAGTATTAAAATAGAAGTGATAAAATTTATATAACAAAGGTGATGAACTTTACTTGATTAAACATCCCTCAGAGTTTACTTACTTCTAAGTACAATTGTAATCAACTGAGTTAAATTCCTCTTCAGCAAAGAGAAAATAAACAGTCAAGTATGAAGAAGTGTCATGAGGTAAAGAAAGTTTTCTGAAGGCAGGGACACTAACAATACAAAGAAATGGCAGCAAGAGAAGAGAGATCAGAACTATAAGAATCAGATTCCTCGAAGAATTAAACACAGAAATACCATACAATCCAGCAATTCTGCTTCTGGGAATATACTCAAAATAAGTGAAAGCAGGAACTTGAACAGAAATTTATGCAAGCATGTTCACGGCAGCATTACTACCGATAGCCAAAAGGTGGAAGCAGTACAAGTATCTATCAACTAATGAATGTGTAAACAAATTGTGGTATATAAAGACAATACAACATTATTCAGCCTTGAAGAGGAAATTCTAACACATGCTACAGCATGGATGAACCTTAAAAACAGTATGCTACATGAAAGAAACCAGTACAGCTATTATATAAGGTACCTAGTGTCGTCAAATCCATAGAGACAAAAAGACAAGTGGTGGTTGCTGGAGAATGAAGAGACAGAGTGGTGGGGGTTAGTGTTAAACAGCTACAGTGTTTCAGTTGAGGAAAATAATGATGGTGATGGTTGCAACAATAATGTGAACGTACCTGATACTGCAGAACTACTATTAAAAAATGATTAAATTAGTAAATTTTATGTTGAGTATATTTTACCACAAAAAAAATTGTAATAATCAAATACAAAACCTAAAAGACATAGATGTCTAATCCAATGAGTATATGCACAAACAGGTGTACACATACCAATAGCTTCTTCTGAATATCTTTGTATGATATATAGTTCAATAATTGATGCTAATAGTAATAATCTCATATCATAAAAGTGATTAAATTATAATGGTCCTCAATACTCTGCTGAGAGAGAGAGAGGGACAATGGAAGTGGGAGGAATGGTCCTTAAATTTTTTTTTTGTTCAAAATAGTTTAAATTAATCATGGTCTTAAAGGAGCAATTCTATAATTTTTTTAAATGACCCTTTGAGTTTATTACATTTAAATGTTAGCCAATATTTGCCAAAGTATCTAATACACTGCCTAGAATATAGAATATAATCATTAAATGTTGGCTCCATTTGACACTTTTTTTAAATGGAGGAAAAGTTTTAGTAAAATTTATTTATTTAATTTTTAAAAATTAGAGCTTGTTTTAAAGTTTGGGAAATTGGATCTGTTATGACTGTCAGCAAATATCACATGGAAATCAAACCATATTAGAGAGACAATAGCCAAAGCTTCGTCATATTTGGTTCTGAATTCTGGTGGAAAAGATTCTTTTCAGCAAGAATAAAAATGATTTTACCCAAACATTAGCCAAGAAAAATCCCCTGAAAGCAATATTCTGGGAAAGGTTCTAAACTCTCGATAAAAAAGCAATCAAAATCAAAATGCCATCTCCCAGGTCAAGGACCAATGCATCACCCATTAAGAGGTTCTTTGAGTTTCACCACACAGCAATGTCCTTCTGAATGTAACACTAGGATTTAAAGTTCCACTTAAGCACTCGTGAGGTTGATGTAGCTGCACTGAACATTTTTCTCATTTATAACATTTGCTTTTTTCTCATCTGATAGAAAACGGAATGATCACATTTTACAGCCAGGGGTAGAGTACAAATTAAAAAAAAAACAATTTGAGGTTCAAGGCATAAAAAAAACTTTTAATCTCACCCTTGCTAAATTTAAGTACCATTAGGTTTGCTGCTTTATTTAAAGACCCATTTTTAAAGTGATAGCATGATGGAAAATAAGTTAAAATATTAAAATACATGAATAATGACGTTCTAAAAAAGCTCAAGTAAATACGCACTTAACGACCTAAATGATAACAACACAGAAAAAGATAACTTATAATTGTCAATGAAGAGAGTCCTCGAAAAATAATAAAGACTGCTACTCAAGACCTAGGAGTTTTATCCAGGATCTAAGGTATAATTTAAAAAGAAGCCTTGGACTGGGAAACTTGACAGCTATCTGTCTCCATCACCTAATATTTGTGTGAGCCCAAGTATTTAATCTCTCTGCACATCTGGAAAATGGAAATAATATTGACTGTATAGGACTGTTTTAAAGATTAGAGTTAACATATGTGACTCTCAGAAGGCAGGCTCTTAGCAAATGGTATTATATTTGATATTACTGTTATCTCTTCCTATGAACATACTGCTACAGTACTTTTTGCTAGATTTCCTGGAACTGCACTTCTGCCTGCATGAGAGCTTTCCAGCCTAATGAAGATGAGCCTTATTATTCTTTGGCAATCAAACACATAAAGCAAAATTGTCTTTCCATCTGAAATATCTGAAATAATGTCCTTCAAACTTCTAGGGTACAAGGTGACCCTAAAACTCAGCAAGTATTCTCCAACTAAATCAACAGCTTCTAAAAGGGCATGTAACAGAAGAGACTCTTTCTTTCAATATTACCCTGGTTCAGGATATGAAGTTGAAGACACAGGTAAATTAAGAGTGTAATATGATTTCAAGCAACTGTCACCAAGTCCAGAAGGAGAATGCAAAAGAAACTGAGGCCACATGTGAAACAAAGTAGACAAAAGTGCAGTAGGCTTCTGAGATGAGCATCTCAGCCATGGCCTCCTTCCCTTCTCCCACTTTCCTTTGTGAAGATCAGGAAGTGAGCCCACAAAACATTCCTCAGAAAGGTAGAAAGGTCAGGCCTTCAACTGTATATTTGGAGTATCTAAAATAAAGATTAAATTTTTATTATTTAATTGGCTATTCAGGGCCCAAGCCACATCATGACCTAAGAGTATTTATGGGAGCATATGACAGGCCCCAACCTTTGTGCTCCTGTGCCAAATTTTAATGTGAAATGAAAAGTGAAGTCCTGAAAAAAGGCTTATTTCGACTTGGAGCTCAGGTATTTCAATAAAAGTTAACATGATCCTTTGATTTAGGTGATTTCTTCCAAAGAGTTTTTTCCCTCTATAGTTGTTTATGGCTTCCTTTCTACTACTGAATGGAATTACCTTATCTAGTTTGTTCATTTCCATTTCCAGCCCCTAGAACAAGCTGGGACATATTTAGTGTTTAGTATGTTACTTCTGAATGAATGAATCCTGATTTCATCCAAGTTGTAATATGGTGCCAACAACTCCAGCCAAGAAAAGAAATTGTTTCTTGGGAGGTAATTCTGGGCAACGTGAATCCTAAATATTTACAAACTCAGGAGATATTTCCAATATAAGGAATCTGAAAGCTTCTCATATATTATTTCATTAACCCTTATCAAAAGGATACTTCAGAGGACAAAGTATATTAGTCTGATATCACACTAAACAGGGACCTCAGAAAATAATGTGATTTGTTCATCTTCAATCAGTGAAATTCTGAATGAAATAAGAAAAGGGAAAATAAGATTTTTAGCCTCATAGCTGGGAACAAAGCTAAAGAAGCCCTTTCTTGGTGTTAGAGCCTCAAAGAATTACAAACACGGCAGAAAATTGCAGAGCAACCTCCAGGTGCTTATGTCAAAAACCATAAAACTTGATCTGACTGGGCAAGTTTATTTTTTTTCCAATTGTGATAAAAAATAATAAAAATAAAAATAACATAAAACTTACCACCTTAATCACGTTTAAGTGCACATTTCGATGTGTTACGTATATTCTCAGATCTCCAGAACATTTTCATCTTGCAAAAATGAAACTCTATTCACATTAACCAATACCCCAGTACCCTCTTACCCCCACCAGGCCCTGGTAATTACCATTCTATTCTTTGATTCTATGAGTTCGAGTATTTTAGATACATCATATAAGTGGAATCACGTAGTATTTGTTGTTATTTCACTTAGCACAATCTTCTCAAGATTCATCCACTGGTCAAGTGCATTTTCAGATCGGTTTCTACATACATTATTTAAAGCATAAAGGATCTCGATTAAAGAAAACCTGATATGATCCCATCAGGAGAAAACACAAATCTTAAATACTGGGCATTAAAAAATAACCTGAAAAGCAAGTACAAAATTTACAACAGTTTAGCACACTCAAAGAAAAATCATCCTGGTCACCAGAGAGATCAGGTGAAACAAAAAATGAGTTAGTTTTGCATTATCAATGGAATTAAGCAAGAAAAAATACTGGCCCAGGAACCAAAGGCCCTGAGTTCCAGTTCTGATTCTCCGATTAACTGCAGAAGCGAGAGTTATCAAGTGTCTCTGGGCCTTGAGTCCCCATCTTTCTTAAAAGATTGTTGATGCACAAACAAGGTAAACTATATATCTTTGTAATATCAATAGTGGTTTATGGGTGAAAGATAAAATTATGTACATTTAATAGTTAAAATGGCAAATCTCATGTTATATATATTTTAGCATTTAAAAAATAATTTAAAAATATATTTAATACTTATATCTTGAAAAATTATTGTTCAATTAGATTACATTTTGGAAGCAGAAAGTCATTATTTTATTATTTTCCTATTTAAATTAATAGTTATGTGTAGGTATTTAGATTTTGATTTGCTGTTTTTTGCCCTCCTCTACTCAAAATACTATCAGCACCACAAACACACAAAATTAAATAGTCTAATTTTACTGGTCCTGGTATTATTATACATATTTTGGAAAGGCTCCAAATGCATTAACATAGAATCCTTTTCCTCTTAGGAAAGTAATGATTGATATCAAATTCTCATAGGTGGGGAAACAGACACAAAGGTATTGAGTGGCTTATTCCTCTACAGAAGTCTAGACTGCCAGACATCACCACAAAAGGGGTAACGCCCATTTAATACATGCACTGGGGGATGGGAAGTTAGTTCTATATTTTGATTTCCAATGCTTCCAGAGTGATTTAGTAAATTCGTGATACAAATAAATTGTGCGATGTAAAATCCTAACACACACACACACACACACACACACACACACACACACACACACACTCACACACACATACACAGAGTATTTTAAAATATTCATATGCACCCCTACTGAACAATTGAGACCAAAGTCGGTGAGTCATGAATCATACATCTTTATCTTTGAGCAACTTTTTGCAAAGTGTTTGCTCTTACATTTCTAGGCTTTTAAGTCCAGCAGGTTTTATTTTCCAATCTTTCATTTTATCAACATTTAATAAGCAGACACTGTTGCCAAATACTATAGTGAACCCCATTAAGTTGTTGAAATGGCCCTTAGATGAATTTTCCATTGACATAATGTAATGTCTGAAGAGTAAGAGGGCCTGAGGGAGAAAAAATTCTTCAAAAAATTTCACTCAGGGTTGTTGCTTTCTCCTCCAAGAACTTTGCTCGAAGTCATGCCCTCAAGGTCATTCTGGCATCTTGACTTCAGGAAAGCCCCAGGGGATCCCAGTCTGTGTCCAGGTAATGGAATGATCAAAGCCAGGAGTCTGCACATCATTTACCAGAGGAGGTCAGTCTCAATAATTACATTGACACAAGAGAAAAATAAGTTTCATCGACTGATATGGCAAAATATTGTTTTTAATCTAATATCCTTGGTAATAATATTTAGGTCCTAATTTAAAATGGGCTTTGTTTTTGCTATATTCAATTTTCAGTCCATATCCTGCCTCCTGGAAGAGATTGCTAAATCTTCCTAGGCAATTAAACAATAAGTAAAATCTTATTTAAAAATGAAGGTAAAAGGCCAAAAACACACTCTAGATGAAAGATAGTTAAGATAGAAATTGTGATGGGCGAGATTCGATTTATTCAGTTTGTCAAGAATTCATGAAATAATTTTATAACTTATTCATAGAAAATTTGCTAGATGTCAGGCATTATGTTAAATGTTTCACAGATTATTCTACTTAATTTGCACAATCATATAGAGACCAATATTATTCCTACCTCCATTTACATACAAAAAACTGATGTTTAAAAAAACTAACATATAAAAAATCATATATTATCTTAGAACCAGTAAAGGCCTTTGACATCACCTGGCTCAAATGCCGTGCCCATGCAGATTTTTGGAAGATGATCATCCAACTTTTCTATGTACTTTGACCAAAGAAAGTGAATTCACTACTTAAAAATCACACTGATAAAAGGTTCTTCCCTTTCAGTTTGTCAAAACATTTGCCCCTTTAAATTCTATTTTTTGCTTGCTTTAATTTAGAACTCCAAAGACCTCGTCCCTTCATATATTTTATTTTTTTTTATTTCTTTTCTTTTTTTTAGGCAAGGCAACCCTTGGTTGACCTCACAGATTGCAAGGACCTTGTCTGCTTACAATCCCTTACTTTTTAATTTTTATGCCTATAGCACCTGGTCTTCCTAGGTGATCTCCCATCCAAGTACTAACCAGGCCCAACTCTGCTTAGCTCCCGAGATCAGATGGGATCAGACTTGTTCAGGATGGCATGGCCATAGATCCCTTCATATGTTTTAAGAGAAGTGGCATTATTCCTATGTGATCTGGCTTGCAGAAACTTTAGAGTCAATTAATGGCTGGTAAAGCCCTACTATAATCCTCAATCCCTTGCTCCCTGAAAAACACTGCAGCTTTCCAAAGTCTCAGCCTAGAACTGAGCACCACGTCACAGATGGCTCTGCCCGGTACAGGGTCACCCACGCTATCACACCCCTTTCTCTACAAACTGTCTGGTGATGTAGCCTAAGAGTACTACACTGCAATGTTACACTACTGCCTTATAGTCAGCTCTCAGTTGCCTATGTTCCTTAGGTCTTTTTCTTACAAACTACAGGTAAGCCAGGTTTCTGTCACTATGCTCTTTGTTATTTTATATTTCAATTTTTTTTTCAGCCCAACTCTTGTTAAAGCTCATCAGAATAGCTCCCATTAATCTTTGAGTTTATAAGTCATTTTAAAATTTAGGCTTCATCACCTAACATGTCAATCAGCTTTCTAACAACTGGGACTGGGAGTTTGCTCATAATTCACAGCAAGAGACCATTCAGTCAGGCACAAGGCATTCTGGGCCTGTGCAGGAGGAACCACACAGAATTCTTCTCATCTTAGGATATGGGTATAATCTGGGGTTGAAGAACTTAATCTTAGAGAAAATAGTCTAGTCATCTAAAGTGGTGTCCAAAGCTCAGACTTGCACAAGTAAACTTCATATGAGGAAGTTCCATCTGGCTGAAGGTTCTCTGTGTTTCTGGGGAATCTGCTGCCTATAATCTCTGTCCATATAATGGACCCTGGTCACTGTCCTGTCTGGATATGGATATTCTCCCAATCACTGTATATATCTGGCTAACATCTCCCAATCACTATATATATCTGGCTAACATTTTCTCCATCAATAAGAATATCTATTCACTTCCCTAGGCTATTCACATCTGCCCCTCCTACAACAGTCCATCTTCCTGTTCCCAGTTGCCTAGAGAAGCCAAGTGCTAAATACAGCAAGGTAACTGTTGAAATAGCCCTCTTCACATTCTTTTGTTTATGGTTGGACTGTTTCTGAAGCATAAGACAGAGCTGAACCTGAAAAAGGAAAGGAGAAAAATCAAGAAGATTTAACTGATGGGAGGCAAGGCAAAAAAGAAGCTTAAAGAGGCAGAAAAACAGGTAAGCTTTGCCAGGGACTCCATTAAAAAAATAAATTAGGTTAACTAGATATGATGGCATAATTTTTAAAAAGCTATATTTATTGACCACTTACTCTATGACAGGTATAATACAAAAAAAAAACTGTCCTATGTAACCCTATGTTACAACCTCTAGAAATAAGTTTGGTTCTGTAACCTTTTATCGGGTTTCTTTTTCCCTAAAGATATATACTGCCTTGGCACAAAAGTGTGAACACATTAGAAAACATTTTTTCATACTATCTTCTCACTTTTCTTCTGAAGATTGTTCATCTCACTGAAAATTACAAATAAAATATGAATAGGTAGCATCACGTATGCCAGGTACTGCTCTGTACTGTTCATGTATCCTCACTTAGTTCTCAAAACAACCTAAGAAGTATTACTGCTATGAAGTACGCATGATAACCTATGAAGTACTATTATTATCCCCGCTTTTTAGCAGAGGAAACTAAAGCACAGAAAAATTTAAGTAATTTCCTATAAGTCACAGAGCTAACAAACAGCAAAGCCAGGCTTCAAACCTAGGTATTCTAAATCAGAGCCTGCATTTTTAAACTATGCCTCCTCTGTCTAAATTAGGGAGTGTTTATGCCTTTCATCCTCCCTAATTTCACACTATCTGTCCCAGGCAATGTTCTAGCCCTTCCTTGTACCACGTCTAGTGTTAGGCATAGAAAAGAGAAATCTTGGTACACTCTTCATTGTGGTAGTATCAGTCCTTCCTTGATGTTACACATGCTGACACGTTTCTGAAATTAAAGCCTTATATCTTTTGTAAATGGCATTTTAAATCTATTATATTGGTTTCTAACACACATCCTCATTTCTTGCCTTTTGGCTATTATGGATACTTTTGTTTTATTTTATTAGAATTGCCCATATTCCTTTGCAGATAATAAAAAATCATAAAGCATTACTCAATATAATTGTTGGGTTGAGAATTATTACTATATTTTGGTTAATAAGTTACTACAGGGATCACATTTGAATTACCAGCTTATGAATAAACAGAACATGCAACTTAACCAAAGAAGTATTAAAGATAACATAGTTATTTTTTTCCTGAAAATGTAGTCCAATATGATATTTCTTCAAAGTCTTTATTATGATAAATCATCAATTATATAAATGTAGAAATTGTAAGAAAATTGGCTGAACATGTAGTGCCATAATGACTAAAAACTGCTATATAAAACAAGTTCTTATTTCACTTTATTCAATTGTCACGTATGTCATTTAAAAATGTTGGGTGCAGTATACTTTTTATCAAAGTTCCTTGAGATCATCCCTTTGCTGCAATTAACTTATTTTTGGTCAGAACTTGTTGAAAAAATTGGATAATAGAGCTGATTCGAATACTTTCTTTGGGTTGCCTTATTCTCAAATCAACAGAAAAAAGTCTTTGTGCAAAGTCAGCATTCTTCTATACTGGCTTTATCATTTGTTAGTCAACAAATATATTTTGTACATTGACTACAGGCCAAGCATATTCTCAGTACCAGAAAAGATTCAGATATGTCTTGCATGCAAGAAGTGTAAATTCTACTTAGTTGACAAATAGTAAATATATAAATAAATAAAGCAGTTAATTGTTGCTACTCAAGCAGTATGCAGAAGATAAACCAAGCAATTGTTAAAAAAATAAATGGTGAGGACGGAGGTAAGCTACACTGGCTAACATGGTCAGGGACTGTCTCAAGGAGAAGGCTTCATTCGGACCCACGGGCAGAAGGAAGAAAAAGCAGACTGGTGATAATCTGGAGGAAGAGTCCAAGCAAATCTATAAGACAAGAAATCTGCAGGTTATGACGGCCAGAAAGAATGGCTGGGATTAGTGAGTAAGGAAAGGGTGGAAGGATCTGAGGTTAGAGAGAGAGATAGACAGGGACCAATAGTTTTTAGGAAGTAAATCCAGAGGGTTTTAAACAAGTAATGTTTCTGATTTATACTTTTGAAAGATGCACTACATTGAGGGGCAAAAATGAGGGCAGAGAAACTAGTTAGGAGGCCTTTGGCATAATTCATGTGAGAGACAACAATAACTAGAGTAGGGTTGTAATCAGAGAAATAGTGAGAAATGAAAGGATTTGGGATACATTTTGAAGAAAGCTCCAACAGGATTTACTGAGAGAGTGGTTTTAGGGTTTGAAGAGGGGGAAGAAATGAAGAACTGCTCAAAGATTTGGGCTTAAAAAATGGATGGACAGTGATACAAAATATTTAGATGAAAGAAACTTGATTAGGGACAAACTTGGCAATGCATGCTGATCTCAATAATTCCTTTTTGGTCATGTCAAATTTGAGATTTCTATAGGGCATTCAAATGCAAATGATGGAAAGGCAATGGGATATATGAGGATAGGGTTCAGCAGGAAGGTCTGGCTAATAATATAAACTTGGGAGTTATCAGTATATAAATATTATCTCAAGCCACTGGTTTAGATATTGTTGCCAAAAGTATAGTTATAGGAAAAAAAGGGATAAAGTTCTGAGCCCTGTGTACTCTATTCCTTTAGATGTAAAGAAAAGGAGACATATCTAGCAAAGATAACCCTAAAGGGAGCAGCCAATAAAGTCATAAAAATAAGATGACTCAGAAAGGAATGACATTAGCAAGATGGCAGAAAAGATATACCCAAAACTTTCTTCCCATCAAGACACTGATTCAACAATACATAAACCAGTCCCTTTATGAAAAATCCAGAAACCAATTTATAGAGGCTCCTAAATCACATTCAAGTATGAAAACAGCCACATTGAAGCTGGTAGGAAACTCTGTGGCACACTCTCACCTCGTCTCTCCCTCCGGCACAGTGCCACACTATTGAGAGGAAACTCCGAGCTCCCAGCTTCTCCTTGGGGGTGGGGAAGATTGTAACATGTTCCCAAAAGTTGTGACTTTTGGGCGGGGGAGTTTCTGTCTTGCCTGTCTCTGAGCACAAATGAAACAACATACTCTAGATGCCTGGGCCACTGAGAACAAAAAAAAACTGGGCGGCTTATTGCTGCTGCAGAGGGCCTGCTGTACAACAGAGGCCAATAGAGCTTGGCAGCCTCTCCTTTAGGGGAGAGGAAAGAGTAGAGCATGTGCCCTACATCCTGGCTTTTCAGGGCACCAACCAAGGAAATGGCTACTGTCTTGCCTATCTTGGAACCCTGATGAGACCTGGCATATTCTAGATGCCTGGAAGCTGCTGAGAATAAAAAATAGATGGATGGCATGATGACAGACACCAGAGGGGGTGAGAAACTATGAAATCCTGGAAAAATAACTGGCAAATCCCTCAAAATAGGAATCTACAAGCACAAGTCAAGAGAAGTCACATTCACAGAAAAGGTTTAAAAGGCTTTCAGAATCTGTAGCCAGGATGACTATATCTTTTTTTATGATAACCATTCTAATACATGTGAGGTGATATTTCATGGTGGTTTTGATTTGCACTTCTCTGATTAGTGATTTTGCATACCTTTCCATGTACTTGTTGGTCACTTATATGTCTTCTTTGGAAAAGAAGACATATAACTTTTTGATCAGATTATTATTATTACTATTATTATTTTGCTTTTGCGTTATAGGAGCTCCTTATATATTTTATAAATTAACTCATTATCAGATATATGATTTATAAATATTTTCTTCAATTTCATAAGTTGCCTCTTCATATTGTTGATTATTTCTTCTGTTGTGCAGGGCATTTTAGTTTGATATGGTTCAACTTATTTATTTATGCTTTTGTTGCTTGTGCTTTTGCTGTCATATCCAAAAATTAATTGCCAAGAACAATAGCAAATAGATTTTCCCCTATGCTTTCCTCTAAGAGTCTTATAGTTTCGGGTCTTATGTTTAAGTCTTTAAATTCATTTTGAGCTGATTTTTGTGTATAGATACAGGTCTAATTTCATTTGTGTATAATATAAGATAAAGGTCCAATTTCATTCTTTTGCATGTGAATATCCAGTTTTTCCAACACAA
Source organism: Macroglossus sobrinus (assembly GCA_004027375.1). NCBI lineage: Eukaryota > Metazoa > Chordata > Mammalia > Chiroptera > Pteropodidae > Macroglossus > Macroglossus sobrinus. The sequence continues at coordinate 878,011 of PVKZ01000346.1, read as the reverse complement.
TTTATTGAAAAGATTATCTTTCCTTTATTGAGAATTCTTGGCTCCCTTGTCAAATATTAGTTGAACAATAAGCATGGATTTATTTCTGAGTTCTTGATTCTGTTTCTTTAGTAAATGCACCTGTTTTTATGACAGTACCACATTGTTTTGATTACTATAGATTTGTAGTATAGTTTGAAATTAGGAAGTGTGATACCTCAACTTTGTTCTTCTTTTTCAAGATTGCTTTGGCTATTCAGGGTCTTTTGTGGGTCCATAAAAATTTTAGGTTTGTTTTTTCTATTTCCGCATAAAATTTCATTGGAATTTTGATAAGGATTGCATGGAATCTATAAATGGCTTTGGATAGTATGGACATTGTAACAATATGAATTATTCTGATCCATAAACATGGGGTATCTTTCTATATATTTGTGTCTTCTTCATTGTCTTTCATCAAATCCTTAAAGTTTCACTGTTCAAATCTTTCACTTCCTTTGATAAATTTATTCCTAACTATTGTGTTGTTTTTGATGCTATTGTGAATGTGATTGTTTTCTTCATTTCTTTCTCAGATAGTTTGTTGTTAGTGTATAAAAACACAACTGATTTCTGTAGGTTGATTTTTGTATCCTGCAACTTTGCTAAATTTGTTGATTAGTTCCAACAGTTTCTTAATGCAGCATTTAGGATTTCCTATATATAAGATCCTATATATAACAAAATGAAAAATAATAAAATACTTTGGACTACACTTAATCAAGCAGGCGAAAGATCTGTTCTCAGAAAACTGCAAATAATTTGTGAAAAAAACTTAAAAGATTCAAATAAATGGGAAGTCATATCATGTTCATGAATGGAAGACAATATTGTTAAAATGCCCAAATTACCCAAAGTGATCTATGGATTCAATGCAATCCACATCAAAATTCCAATGGAATTGTTATAGAACTAGAAAAAAATCCTAAAATTCATTTGATTACAAAGGACTCTAAAGCAGTTGTGAGAAAGAACAAAGCTGAAGGCCTCATACTTCATATTTCAAAACATACTACAAAGCTATAGTAATCAAAACAGTGTGGTACTAGCATAAAGACAACATATAGACTAATTGAACAAAATGAGAGTCCAGAAATAAACCTACAAGTATTCAGCCAACTGATCTTCAACAAGACTGCCAAGAACACACAATCATGAAAAAGTAGTCTCTTTAACAAATATGTTGGGAAAACTGAAAACTTATATGCAAAAGAATGAAATTGGGCCCTTATCTTATACTGTACACAAAAATCAACTCAAAATGAATTAAAAATTTAAAGTAAGACCTGAAACTAAAACTTCTAGGTGAAACCATGGGGGAAAGCTTCTGGACATTGGTCTTGGCAATGATTTCTTAAATATGACACCAAAAACACAGACAAAAAAAATAAAGAAATAGGACTAAATCAAACTAAAGAAATTCTGCAGAGCAAAAAAGAAATTGGTAGAGTGAAAAGGCAACCTCTGAAATAGAAGAAAATATTTGCAAACCATACTTCTGTAAGGGATTAATTTTCAAAATATATAATTAACTCCTAATTGAATAACAAAATATCAAATAATCTAATTAAAAATGGCAAAATACTTGAATAGACATTTCTCAAAAAAAAAGACATACAAATGGCCAACATGTATATGTTAAGATGCTCACATCACTAATCATCAAGAAAATTAATATCAAAACCCACACTTGTAAAATGGTCACTAAAAAAAAACACAGAAAATAACAAGTGTTGGTGAAGATATATAAAAATTGGAGCGTTGTACACTTGTTGGTGGGAATATAAAATGGTGCAGCTGCTATGAAAAACAATATGACAGTTCCTCAAAAAATGAAAAATAGAAATGGTATATGACAGCAATCTTATTTCTGGGTATTTATCCAAAAAATTGAAATAATGATGTTAGCACTGTCATGTTCACTGTTCTTTTCACCATTATTCACAATAGCCAAGATACAGAAACAACCTAAATGTCCATGTAGTTGTATAATACATAATAGAATATTACTCATTCATGAAAAAGAAGAAAATCCTGCCATATGCTACAACATAGATTAAAGACATGCTAAGCCTTTATAAGCCAGTCATAGCAGGAAAAAAAAAATCTATATTATATCACTAATATGAGGTATCTAAAGTAGTCAAACTCATTAAAGCAGAAAGTAAAATGGTGGTTGCCAGGGACTGATAGGAGGGGAAAATGATGGTTTGCCATTTAATGATTATAAAGTTTCATTCATCAAAAAGGAAAAATTCTAGAGATCTGTGCTTATAGCTAATAATACTGTATACTTAAAAAACTGTTGAAAGTAAATTTCATGTTATATGTTTTTCCATAATAATAATAATAAAGCACCATTTAGAAGGCAAAGGAAGAAGAACATATTTTGAGAAGAGTATGGTCAGCCACATCAAATGATACTCAAAGGTCAAATAAGATAATAGACAATTAAACATCATCTTTGGCAAAATGATTGACAATCTTGATAAAAGTTTTAGTGCCGTGGTGGGAAAATAATGTAATTAGCATGGGTAGAAAGAGAAAGGGAACTAACCTGAAGACAGAGGAGATATTTTTATAAATAACAGAGAAATAGTGTTAAGGATAAAGACACAGGTGTGCAGTCAAAGGGGACCTTTTTTTTTTTTTTTAAAGAGGAGTAATATAAACATATGTTCATGTACTAGTTAAAATGATCCAGGAAAAGTAGAGAAAAATAATGACACAGGAGAGAGAAGGGATAAATTTGGGAGTCAACTTTGAGGAGATTTGAATGAATGGTTTCCAGGCCACAAGTGGAGAAGCTGAACGTAGGTATGAGCAGGTCTATGTCTTCCTTTTACCTGAAGAAAATTCAGAATATGCATATATAGATGCAAGTGAGTTGGTAAGTTAATGGTGAGAAACAGGAAGTTCCTGTTTGTTCACATCTATTTTTTTTTTTTCTATAAGAGGTGATGTGGGAAAAGCTGTTGATTTGAGGAACAAGAAGAGTTATGGAATTATCAACTCGGAGAACAGGAAAATAAACTTACTAGAGATGTGCAGTAAGATTAAAAATCAGACCTTTCTAATGATTCAAAGGTAACCAGGCTGTGTAATTTTTCTCTATCAAAGTTTAGTCATTGGCGTTTTCTGGGACTGCAATAGGTAAACTGAGTTTAAACTGAATTTTCAGGTAGCAGGACAGGAAAGAGGGAGACAGGAGAATTAAGGACAATTTTAAGAGTGGGACTCTAATACTGGACCCAAAGAATTTGAGCTGATATAAAGAGAAAAGACGATATGAGGGGGTGGATAAAGACTGAACAAAACTCCATAGTGCTGCAGCCTTCCCTTCCAGCAATTTTTAAGGCTTGATCTTTACATCCCCTGACTACCCTTTTTTTTCTGAGCAAAGCCCAGGGCAGGTAATGGCAGAAATGTGTTTAGGGAGAACTCTATGCTAAGGTAGCCATGGTCCTTGGCCTTCCCTCTCCTCTTCCTCCTCCTCCTTTACCATGTGGCAACAGGAAAGTATGATACGGGACCTTCATTGAGGTAGGTTCCCATTTGTCCATCAGGACTCCTTCAAGTGCATCTACCTATTTACCACCCAACAAAGTAGAGAGGGGCTCCACGAAAGCCTACCAGGCAACTAAGATCACATAGTCCACTTTCTTTCATAAAATAAAAATTCTCCAAGTGAATGAAGGAACACAACCATTACTTATAATATTGACTAAGGACAAACATGGTCACTTCATAAAAATTAACTGACAGGAAGAATTCTTCTCTGTAAAACATAGTATTAACTGGCATTTAATAGAGAATGGTTATGTATTTGTGAGCTATCCACTCCCAGGATCTGTAATAAAATATAGGAACATAAAAGCACATCTAACAAATCAATGGGCCATCTGTTTCAGTACCTGATCTCCGGAGGTGACTAATCCTGGCTGCTTCTCAAGAATGTTTAACTATCTCCTCCTACCCTTCTCCCTGACCCATCTTCCTCTCTTAATAGAGCATAATAAAAGCATATGGTGCTGTAGAAAGCATCTGGTGACAGAATCCTGTCTGAACCATGGTAAATTTCTCTCTCACTTTCCCCTGCTTTCTGAAATATATGATTTAGATACTTTTCTGGTTCCCAGTCTTCTGAGACTAATCCTAATCCTGGTCGAACAAGGAGAGGTAAGAGAATATATAAGCTTCTCACATCCCATAATTTGAGTTCTAGAAGTTTCAAAAACTAATGCTTCAGAGCTCTGCTTATAATTTGTAAATTTTATTGGCATTTCCTGTGTAAACCTCAAAACAAAGTAAATACAAAAAACCTAAACCATGCCATCATATAATTATATGTCTCTAATTTTTCGTTCACTATTAAAAATTTTATAAATTAAAAAAAAAAAAACCTAATGCTTGTGGGTAAGAAACAGTCTTATTGGTAGTAAAAGATAAAAATTCCAGATCAACAGAGCTGACCCCTTTAACCAATAATAATTAAAATGTGTGCATACACGTGCATGTGTGTGAAAGTTAACCTTTTCTAGAAGACTGAAAGCAATTACTCTACTAATATACTTTAAAACAATAGAGCCATTAGAGATTACTTTAGATATGTCATATTATTTGGCTCTATTTACAATGTCCCAGGCTACTCACTGGGAACAATATAGACCCCAGCTGTATTTCTACTCTGGACCTGTCAGGAGGAATAATTAATTAGGTAGCAACCATCAGACATCTACTTATAAGAAAAATCAAGAAGCTTCTTGGAAAGAAGTTATCTTAAGAGAAGGTCGATACACATTTTGCATGTGTGCACATGCATGCACATGCGTGTGCACATGCACACGTACACACACACACACAGTGAGCAAAGATTGAGAATGATACAGAGTACAGAATAAAAACTATCTTACATATTGTCCTCTGCTTGGCCCTCATAAACTCATACTTGAGTCTTAGGGCAAGGGGCCAAAACAATAAAAGAATCAATACGAATTCAAAGAGTTCTCTTTTTGATATCCATACCAGGAAAAAGATTGAAAGGTTCTGGCAGTGTTGGCACACACTCAACAGTGATGGCAGACAGGGTCAACAGTAGTAGAACCTGGCATCAGCAGTGTCCACTGTGCTGGACCCAGCCCTGGGAACTTTTGACCACAGAGGAGTCCAGGGCCCTTGTGAAATATTAACATCCCCAATGTTGGGCCTTAAAGACATAGCACAGGCCCTAGGAAGATGGCCAGCAGTAGTAGCTTTTGGGGTATAAAACTATGAAAGCCCAATTCCTCTGTGTGTTAAAGTAGTGAAAATGAGAGCATTCCACAACTTCCCCAAAACAGGAAAGAAGAAAAATGGCAGACACCATGTGGTAGCCCCAATGATTGTCTTATAAAACATTAAAGAATTTATCTATAGATTTCTATAACTATTTGGAAATCCATTAAGGAGGTATTTGGAAGGGGTCAAAACTGACAACATAACTCTGATTTTAACTTTAAGCTGGCAGAATTTAGAGAAGCTACCTTTTGCATCCCTGTATCTTCATTTGTTAGTCTTCCTTCACGAATATTCTCTATTGTTATTGCTGATGTATGGTACTCAACAGTCTTATTCCTCCTCTTTGCAATTTACTCTATTTTGATTGGGTGGGGTTGGAATTAAATAAGAAAATAAACTCTAAGTAGGAATATGAGAAATTTTCCTATGAGTAAAGTGTGTGAGCCTTAACATATAAACATTTTGGCAACTTTGAAATTTTTTTTTTAATTTTAACAATTTATAATACCAATTATGCCAAACAACTTAATTCAAAAAAGTGAGTTATAACCGCATTTATGCATGTTTCTATTCTATGTACACCATGCTTCAAATAAATGAGGCATGGTTTACAAATACAAAAAAATTTATCATTTCCTTTCTATTGAAAATCAATTTGCTGCTTACCTCTGTTTCGATGGCCTTCTGATGCTGCTTGTTACTAACTTCAGCGTTCACGATGCCGCTATTACTCAAGAGCAATACTGAGAACTTCTAGCCTATAGATAAGTTAAATGAATCTGGAACCTATAAATACAACCAAAGTAGCTGGGCTTGTTAATGCAACAAAGAATGAAACCAAATGAACAAAGGACCAATACAGAGATGTTTTCTAAATTGTCATTAGTGACCACTAGAGTTACCAGATGGGCTGATTTTAAGTGCTGTTGATGGCTGATATCAACAAGCAGCAGGATTTTAAGGAAATGAAGGGAAAGGTTTTTTACATTTATCACAGGGCCTAATTTGAACACTTAAGTAGCAATTAAATCACATTTATTGTTCAAGGTGCATGATGAACTGTAATGTCAGTTATCAGAAATGTTCCCAAACTGGCCCATTAGCCTTGAGTAAATAGGAGGTGCTGGCTCTAAGCCTAATTGTAAATTTGAACATTCAAAGATAGACTGCATGGACAAATACAAAAAGCCTAGGCAAAGATGCATATTTAAATTTGGCTCTGCCTCTTACATAAAGGATCTCCTAGAGATACCCTAAAGCGGTATTTCTCAAATTTTTAATGTGTATATAAATCACCTGGTCATCTTGTTAAAATACAGATCATGATTAAATCAACCCGAGGGTGGGGTCTAAGATGCTGCATTTCTACCAAATTCCTATGCACATTGATACTGTGGTATCCGGACCAGTTCTGAAAAGACCTTAGAAGATTATTGATATAACATATGAAAAACACATGTGTACATGAGGAAACATTTTGTGAACTATAAAATGGCTTAAGTATTGCTTTATATTGATGAATAATAATATTCGGTGACTCAGTTCAACTCATAAAGAAAATGTCCTAGTAGAATAAATTATGTTCTAGGTGTTCTTCAATTTTTCTTCTTTAGCAAAATCAAAAACAAAATTGGGAATTAGAAAGACAACACAAAAAAGGTGTTCATCCTAGACAATTTTGCTGGGTTTTGGTTAATATGAAAGATTAACTTTCATATTACTATCCTAACTATAAAGATATAATTTAAAAGCCTGCTTTTAAAAAGAAATTTGTAATTAGACCCAGTCCTAGATTTATTCTTTAGATTATCTCATCTCAATCAAAATAAAAATAGTAAATTACAAGGAAAAGGAAGAAGATAGTTGGCTCTAGGACCACTGGCAACAACAAGGAGAGAATGCTGTGAAGGAAGAAATTAAAAACTAATCAAAGCAGACACAAGAACACAGAAATTGAAGCTGAATGAACACCTCGTTTCTCGAAGTAAAACTTTTTTTCCATTGGTGTTGACATTTTCCGTAAGAAATGAACAAAATTGACAGATACGATTATTGATTTCTGAAGTATTTCTCTGTTCCTTATCTAAAGTATAAGCAAGAATTCCTAAACAAGTGTTGGTTCACAAATTGGGGATGGTACTCAAGGGCAAGGAGAGATCAAAGAAAGAGGCAGACCACTCCAGATTGGTAGGTGGCAGGTTTAATAAGCAGGGAAATTTAAGTAAGAGCTTTGTCTTGGGCGACCACAAGATGAAATCTCCATACTAACCTGACAGATTCTTAAAAGTTTATAGAGAGGACTTAACTGGATTCAGTCACATATACCCTCCAGATGGCTTCAACAACACATTGCTCTCTCAAGGCTATGTCCTTGAAAAAGACTGTGTCTGTGGGGACGTGGGCAGAACATACATCTCAAGAATGTGGAGCAGGTAAGAAGTTTCTAATTGCCTGAGTCCAGCTCAAGGGTCAATTGGTGGTCACATCCTCTCAGTGAACTCCTCCAACATCATGAAAACATACACTCTCTCTGAGGTTGTTTCATAAGATTTTATCCAATCTTTCATCATCACATGGTCATTTGTAAAGAAGACGTTCAATACATATTGGAAAATGCTTAGCAGATCCCTCCCATAAAACAAAAACCTTTCCTGATCATTTAGGTTTGGGACAAAATGACTATCTTTCATAGACCCAGATCACCAAAATGTCATCCAGATTAAGAGCTTGCTTGTTCCATGATAGATCTCTTTACAATGGTTCTGGAGCCACTGTGATTCTAGAATTAAAAACTCTGCTTCAAAGATGCCAGAAATTCAGCAGACTCACCAGAAGTTCACCTGAATTTTATTCTGTCTTCCTGCTTCCATCCTGTTTATTCTCTCACCTGCTTACCTGAGAGGAAGCACCATCCATAATCCAAAATGCCAGGGTATTGTTAAACAAATATGTATGAATGAAAACTTAGTTTCGTGTTACCAGAGAGAGGAAGACATGATAAATGATACTAAAATCTGAGTGTCACTGTATTCTGATAATACCATTCCTTTGAAAAATAAATTGAAAGGAAAACGACTAATACTAATTATTAACTTAATTCTCTAGGCCAGTCAATACCAAATCATGAGGCCATTTAAATGCAAAACAGCCACTGAGAGATTTGGTTCTGAATGCATTCAAGATATAGATAGACACTGAAAAATGTTTAGAGATGCCAGAAGTGCACTCGTGGTGGGGAGTATCACACACCTGCAGATTGTTCTTTGCACTTGCCCTGGGTAATTTGGTTTAGCCGACCCAAGTGGGTGGCCTCATAATTAGGCATCTCTTCACTCTCCAATTGTGTCACCTAAGAAAACCGGATGCTTTGAGGATGACCTAACAGCAGTTCTCTTCCACAGGAACACTTGTGTGGTACATCAGGAGTGGTTTTAAATGGTGGAGATAATTACTTAATTCAAGCTGTAGCAACTGGCCAAGTAAACATGTAGCAGCCAGGAAGCTATTAGCATGATTTTAAGGCAATTATTCCATTAGTGTTTAATAGTCTCCAATTAGTCTTCTCTGACTATGGAAGTTTGAATGTCTTTTTTCCTCCCAAAATTCTCACAGTTTAGTAATGCAGAAAGGTACCAAACCCCATTTTAAACCTGGATTTATATGTATGAATCTACCAAATCTACGTTACAGAATCATGGGGGAATTCAGGGTGTAGATTTGGAGAAATGTTTGGTTTTTTTTCCCCCTCAGAAGTATTGGGAGAACGGGAGACTTTTCAGGGGACCCACCTGGAGTATCATATGAAGAGGGGTTGGGAAAGCAGTGGAAATTCCCACTGTACCTGATGCTGTCATCTTTATGTCTCTAAGACAAGCAGAATAGCAAAGTCTCTGAGCTCAGGCTTTCAATTTGTTCAATGGGGAGAAAAAGGATCATTACCCTGTTCCTGCTAAAGCATATTTCCTTGTTCCTTCAATCTGGCTCGTACTTGTTGCTGCTGAGTTATCCAGAAACAAACACCAAAGCATTCTCCCCGCAACTCCAAATTCTTAGGAGATATTCCCTAAGGACCACTTCAGGAGGTCAGTCACTGAACTGAGAGTAGGTCATTTGCCTTCATGGAACTGCAATTTTCTATTTGTGAAATGTAGTTAATAACTGCTTCACAAGGTATAGGGAAGAATTATATGAGCTGGAGTACATAATAGAGCTTTGCAAAGTGAACCATTACAGAAAAAGATTCAGACCATCCCTCAGAACTAGCAATGTCAACTTTGGCTTTTAACCTCCCTGGGTCCCTAGAGAGTCACATATAAGAAGGCTGGCATCAGAGTCCTTGCCCTTGTGTACAGAAATCTTCAGGTGAAACTATATGAAAATAACTTTAAAATCCAAAGAAAAGAGAAGAAAGAGGATAGGAACACCTGTGGAAGTGAGTGGAATTTTGCCAACAAAGTTGTGTACTTTCTACTGTCTCCTTCAAAAGAGCAATCCCCAGGCTCACCACATAGCAGGGTAAGTGTAGCGTGGAGAAGCTGGGTTGTTCTTTTCTTTGGAGACAACTGGGCTCTTGGGAAGCTACCTCTTGAAGATGGGCAAAAAGAGACAAAGGTTTTGCTTCTGGAGTTGGCGCTCAGAGGTAGCCTGTGCCTATCATCCTGCGAACATCCACTTGACTAACGACCATTGATTTGTTACTGATCAATTCCAACGCTGCTGGTTAGAGCCTCTTGAGATTTTCAAGAAACACCTTCTTTTGCTGCTGCTGCTGCTTCTTTTTAATTATTATTTTTATTTAAATCACCTTTTCCCCCAGTGCTTGAGAAGGGGTGCTGGATGGGGCAAAGCAAAAGGAGGTAGACCAGAAGGTTGAACTTGACAACTGGGCTCGGCTAGGAGCAGGGGTGGACTACCTGTCGGTAATTTGCCCTCTAGCCGGCTCTGAAAGGATAACACGTCTGCTCCCTCGGCCTAAGTAAAAAGTCGAATTGGTAACGATGTGTGGCCGTATCCTCGCCTGTCACTATGGTACACTGTCCTAAAACGTCCTCCCTCCTGCACACCTGAGCTAGGAGCTGCTGCGCGCACCCGCCCCAGAAACCTGCCAAGTCCTCTGGTCCAAGTCGCGTGCGCCATGCTGAAGCTTCAGGATGCCTCCCGTCGCTTACTCGGCTTGCCCAGGCTGCCTTCCTTCTAGGCTATCTGGACAACGGCGCAATCACCTTTTCCCTGTGGTCTGCATGTTAATCCCACCCCTCTGCCGCTGCTCATGCAGGCTACCCTGCCGGGCTTCTGTCCTGAGCAACGAACGCATGGTCCGCAAGGGTTCTCTCTCCTGATGCGGGCGCTATTCGTTGCTAACAGCACTTGGACTACAATCCAGACAGTGGCCACCCGGCCTGGCCCTCAGGGTCCACGCAGACTCCGAAACAGCGCCCTCTGCCCCTCGCCCCCAGTCAAGGGCAGCGATCATGCCGTTGTCCGTCCCTCAACTTTCATCACTCTTGGGGAAGCTCTTTGTCTCTTTAAAGGAGACCGGGGAGAAATATTAATGACTGGGATAGGTTCTAACTGTTATCTCTACCGAACCCGCTGGATTCCGTGACAGGGACAATATCGGAGGTCCAGGAGCTGGAACCAAGCCCCTAGGACACCAGCTTGCGCTCACCGCGCACTGTCACCCCACAGAACCAGAACACCCCACCCCCCAAGTCTGCGGAGAAAACCGAGGGAGGGGGCACCAGGCACCAACCTAGAGCCAAGCCTTTCCCCTGCCCCAGCCCTCTCACACAGCCTGCTTCAAAAGCCCGGTCGAAAGCAGTCACCTTGACTCCCCGTGCCACAGTCCCCAGAGGTTTGGAAAAGGCCAGGAGGCCAGAGGCACCCAGGCACGAGCTCGCCTGGCCGGAGACCCACCCCTGGAGACGAGTTTCCCTCCCGCGGGCATCGTGGCAAGTTACCACTTAGTGGCATATAAAGCAGGGCGGGGCAGGTGAAGCGGGCACCGAGCGCAGGGTCCACCGCCTCTGCGCCTACCTGGGATGGCTAAATTGGTGAGGGGGATGCTGTGGATGCTCTCCGGTAGAGTTGCCATCCAGTCAGCGAATTTCAGCTCGTTCTTCCCCTGAGACGAGGCCATCGTGCCGGTCGGCGTGCCGCGCGCTGGTCCCCGCACTCCTTGGGCAGGCTGGCAGGCTGCTGCCGCTAATCCAATGTTTGCTCCAGCCCCGCTAGAGTTTACACTCCGCTCTGCGCCACACCCACAGGATGGCGCAGACACACGCTAATTTTAATAATTATTCAAAACACCCCATGCTCCCTTAGTGCCTTCTCCAGACTCCGCTGGAGCTTTTGTTCCTGACGTCCGCGCTCAGCTTTCTCCTTTCTCCACTCCCTCCCCTCATCCCTCCTCCCTTCTTATCCGTCCTATGCGTCTCTGCCTTTTCTCGCCATTCTGCAGCTCTCCTTGGCTTATTCTTTTTTCTCTCTTTTAAACTTGGTTTACCCAGCGGCTTTGTCCATGGTCTTGCTCGGCCCTTTGAGGTGACTACCTGGCCCTGTTTGTGTAAAAGACAGTGTTGTGGTTGAGCCTAAAATATTGGTAGACTTTGAGATGCTATAACCTCCTGGAGAGCAGACTCTCACATACTGCCTTTCAGGAGTTTGCATTCTTACCGAAGAGCGTTCGTTTTTGTAAGCCACAACAGGTTATGTTTTTCCCTAGCCAGAACCCACAGGCCTGCTTGTAACAAAATGGTGGTCTTTATTCACCACTTTACCTAATTTGGGGAGTAGTTGACAAGTGTTCTGTCAGCAAAGGACAGTCAGTTCTAGGTGTTTGCTAATTAAGCCCTTGCATCCTGTTCCAGACATTATAAGGTAAAGAAGCATTTCAACCCCCTTCATTTCCCTGATCATAAGAAATCCATGTCATTTCTATGAGGAAAGCTGTCCCCTTTCTCTCATTTTCATGGGACTCAGGATAAGATGAAAGCCTGATGCTAGAAGAAGTTCACATTTTCTAGTGACATACTGTAATTATTGCCAGTAGCATTTGGTGGAATTTATTTGGCACCATTCAAAATGATCTATGTGATTGTCTAAATTTTCATTCCTTGGCAGACAAGAGAGATGTGCCAAGGAATTTCAAGAGAAATTTCAAGAGAAATTACTCATTGAGCCTCCAAAGAACTGTCTTGATCCACCTGCTCTCAGATGAGAAAAAGGACAGAAATTGAGTCTGACAAATGTGGTGAGTCCAAGGGTGGCCTGAGTAGGAATGATAAGCAATGGACTGAAAATGTGCTAGGTTTTTTCAACCCAGAGAATGTACATGCAATAATGGAACTTCTATTCTTTGAGCCAGTGGTATGTAAACCCTTTTCCTAAAGTAAGTGCTATTGGGTTGGGAAAATGAAAACCAAGGATAGAGAGCTGCAAAACGTGGGAATTATTTCATTTCAGGTACCATGTAGTATTAAAAACTACTAAAGCCTTGCTTATTGTACAAGGATGCGGAGCTCAACTAATATTCCAGAGAGGGAGCATTATGAGAATGATGGAGAGAAGAGAGATAATACCTTATCCTTGTGATCACATTTTCCATTCTCCCATAGAATCAATTCTTAGCTTCAAAGGACATGATAGTGTTATCTTTATGAATGAGGAAGACGTACTGGGATTTTTCTTCCAAAATAAATCTTAATATTCTTGCTAGCACAGTGGAATGCACACGTCCTTTTGATAAAAGTGAGCAATTTTATGACCCATTTTCCCCATCTTTCTATTATCAGCTCTGCCACCACTAACTAAATGATATGAGGAAAATCATGTGATTTCTCTGGGCTTTAGTTTGCCCATTGTGTTTCTCAGGGTTTTTCAGAGAAACAGAACCAGTTATATATATAACATATACATACACATGCATACACATCCAGGATCTCGGTCAAGAGACCTACAGGCACCACCCTTCTGGCTAATGCTGGTGCCCTGTGAGCATCATTGGAGGGCAATGAGGAGATCTCAGATCTAAAAATCAGCTGCTCTGTGTCTGAGAAGTTTAGGCAAGTCTTATAGTCTCTGTCAACCCTTGTCTCCATTATAAAATGGAGATAGTAACTCAGAGATTTGTAGTGAAGCTTTCAGGGAAAAAAAAAGGCATATGGAAGAGATCTGTTATCAGCAAAGCATCATACAAAATGTGAGATTTATGTTTATTAAGAGCATATGTATTTCCCTTTCTTTGCTTTTTCTATCTTTATAAAATATTCATTTTCAAGAAGATGAAATAATTATTGAATCCTGGGATTATTTATAATAAGACATACTTGTAAAGCATGTGTTATTCAAGTGTGTAGAACTTATCTCTAAAAGATTACAAAGAATTTTTTAAAAAATAAAACCACCTTAAATGTTCAGGAAAGTTGCCTCTATAAAGAATCATATACTGTATCCTTTGGTAAAGCAAACAAATAACCTTCCCTTGTTTTATCTTCTTTGACTGTCAGAATTGTTAATGTATTGGTTTTTGCGTAAAACTTCACATTTCTCTGCATGCAATTCACTAGAAAAGAAAGGGCTGGAAATTGATAATTCTGAATTTCTTTCCCAACCTTATAATCCATTAGGCAATTTTATGACCCAGTTTCCCCATCTTTCTATTATCAGCTCTGCCACCACTAACTAAATGATATGAGGAAAATCATGTGATTTCTCTGGGCTTTAGTTTGCCCATTGTGTTACTCAGGGTTTTTCAGAGAAACAGAACCAGTTATATATATAACATATACATACACATGCATACACATACACACACACACATACACACACACGCACACACACACACATACATCAGTGGACAACGGATGTGGGGAGAGGAGAGGGAGAGAGATTTTAAGGAATTGGCTCATGTGATTGTGAGAACAGGTAAATCTAGACCAGCAGGCTAGGAACTCAGATACAGTTCCTGTGTTGCAGTCTTAGAGTAGAATTCTTTTTCAAAAAAAGTCCATCTTTCCTCTTAATGCCTTCAACTGATTGGATGAGGCCCACTCACATTATAGAAAATCTACTTCACTTAGAGTCAAATATTTGTATATGCTAATCATATCCAAAATGTTTTGACAGCAACATCTAGAGTAGTGTTTGACCAAACTACTGGGCATCATGGCCTAGCCAAGCTGACACATAAAATTAACCATCACAACCACTGGCAAACTAAACTATAAGTTGTTACTCATCTCTAAGGCTTCTTTTGACTCTGTTATTCTATAATTCTGTTTTCTTTATCATTCTCATACATATAGCTTTAGGAAATATCAAGAGAAGGAATGTAAATTTTTACCTTAGTTCTTTTTCTTCATCCAGACAACTCAAGGTATGGATCAATATTTTTATCACTACAAAATACCAATGATTTTTAATTGTAGGGTCGATAGTAGCCAATCTTTTAAAAAGACTCCTTTAAGCATAAATGGAAAGAGAAAAATGACAATGCAATGGTTTCATGCTACTATTAAAATTTATTCATGTAATCCACAGCTATCCATTAAAATCACACCATTATAGTTTATAATGATTACTATGCATGTGGAACATTTTTTTACTTCATATCCTCTCTCACTCTAAAAAAAATACATGTCTCTTTGTTATGTATTTTCTTTCATTAGTTCAAAATATTTCTTATTATTAATTGTTGGAGATCCTAAATTTTACTTTTTTCAATTAAATTGATATTGAATTATGTTCTGAAAAATGAGGTATCTTATAGATCAGAAAACATTAGAACACATTTCAGCAGAATATATTTTTAAATAAAAACTCTTTTTAAAACTATTTAATCAAATCATTAAAAGTGTCCAGAAATATACATTTATAGAGTCAAACTTAAAACATATAGAAAAGGGCAGTAAAAAAGCCTTTATGAAATTGATTATTAATAATCAATGCATTTTTACATTCTCTTCAAACTCTACCTAGATATTTAATCCAAAGAAATTTACTGTATTTAAGTATAAAAATACTTCTTGCACTTAAATTCAAGACAAAAAAGTGATAATCCCCACTTCCCACCACCATTTTAACTCTGCACAGTTTCCAGTTTTATTCCTCTTCTCTTCTCCTACACCTATACCTGATATGCCAGCCCCAGGTAAACTAATTAACACTCACTGAATATTATCTAGTGGTTGCAATTGCAGACTATAGGATCTGAAGGCCTGGATTAAAATCCAGGTTTTCCTGGTTAATTTCTGTGAGTTTCTTGGTTTCTTTAACTGATGTGTGAAGAATAATATTCCTTCCTGGGTGTGAGAAAACATAAGACGCTATGAAGCTTAAAGGAAGAATTTAAAGTCTACTGAAGAGAATGGAAGCTTAATAAACTATAATTCATTGTTACGCTTCTTGCTACCCCCATGTCTTTCCTTATGCTACTAACTCCACATGGAATGCACTTTTATGCTTTTGTTTGTGGCAATTCTTTCTATTCTAATTCATCTTTGCAATTTCCCTTACTATCCATAAATTGAAGTAATCTTTTTTTTTCCTGCACATCTATTGCAATTTTTAATAGCTATCTTGTAGTATGTCTCTAATTCCTTAGCTAGTCTTAAGGCATTAAGTGGACAGATAGTGTTATTTGATAACCCTATAATGACTCTCACAGTGCCTAAGACATCCTAAGGGCTCATATGATCATAAATTTACTTATTTCATTAATATGTATTGAATGTCTATTATATGCTCTATTTTAGAAAAAGAAGATAAAGCAGCAAATCCCTCACTGAGTTTATGTTTCAGGCATAAAGTAGCAAATGATAGCTTCTGGCTGAATAAATAAGTGATCTGGCTGTATCTCTCACCTCAATGTCAAAAGCTCTCCTTTACCATGCCACTATTTTAGCGCTTCACAAAGCAGCAAGAGACTTATAACTCAGTTTTGCAAATAAATTTTGAAAGAAAAATTGGTTCAGAATTGTTTTGCCTATCTTGACTATTTTCCCTAAGCATTCACATCCCCAGTGCTATCCTGGTAAAGTCTGTGATGACACTTAGAAGAAACATGGTCTACTCTTCTAGATTTCTAGAACATATTTGATTTCTCACTTGATTAGTGAGGGTGGAAGGGAAGGAAGGAAAGAGATTGTGTTAGGATCATAAGCAGAACCAGAAAAATCCTGGAACTATTATACTCATCATTGCTTAAAAAAAAAAAAAAAAGACCATAATTATACCAATGCTTATAACAGCACTATTCATAATTACCAAAAAGTGGAAACAACAAAAATGTCCATTGACAAATGAATGGATAAACAAAATGTGGTATAATCATACAATAAAATATTATTCAGCATTAAAAAGGAAGGAAATCCTGATACCTGCTACAACATGGATGAATTTTGCTAAGACATGAAAGGAAAATTCTGTGTAATTCCACTTATATGACTTACCTAAAATAGTCAAATTCATAGAGACAGAAAGTAGAATAGTGATATCGGGACTGCAAGAGTAAAGAATGAGGAGTTAATATTTAATGAGTATAGTGTTAGTTTAGGATCTTGAAATATTCTGGAGATAAGCAGTGGTGATGATTGTACAACAGTGCAAATGAACTTAATGTCACTAAACTATACACTTAGAAATATTTAAAATGATAATTTTTATATCAAGTATATTTTATCACAACAACAAAAAATAAATAACCAATGACTGTTGAATGGATGACCATACTTATTTGACCAGTTATTAAGTTCCCATCATAATAATTTAATTTATCTTCCAGCCAATGACTACCAGGAACACACCTAAAATTATTTAAATTGGGTTTGTTACTTTTTGCAGTGAGAGATAATGCACATCATGAAAACCTTAAGACATCTCAGTAAAAAGATATCATTTATTATAGGATTTGCTCTTATGTTAAGTGATTTGGGGGAGAGTTTAGGAAATGAGTCTTTGCTCTGATTTGGATGCTGTCAGTGGTGAGGTGAATAATTCAGTAAGTATCTTGGTAAATCTCATCTGGAAGCAGGAGAGGCTAGACTAAGGCTAGAGCTGTAATAAGTGAAAAAGCAGGAGTCATTTGTAAAAATGGTGGGTATTGAATCATTTCGTGGCATGAAAATATTAATATTTTGTCTATTTATATATCTGATTACAGAGGGCTTATGTTTTCTTCTTATTATTATTCATCGAGGTCATGGAGTGGCCTTCTCTAACGTCGATATTCTGTGAACATGGCTGATAATACCAGGAACTATAGAACTCCTAGATGTCAGAGAATACTTTTCTCTTTTTCATCAGTAAGTGAAAGGAAACAACCCAATCCAATTCGTCTGGAGTTCCAAAAGTCCTCATCTAGTAGACCCTTGTCAATGACAGATGCCATTGGCAACTGTGATATGTACTCCTCATCGATAACATTTTACATTTTATAGCAGGGACAAATTGATGCACTAAAGAAAATTATATTCCTGCATGTGTAAGCTCATGAGTGTTCTTGCACAAGTATGCCCTGCAAAACCTTTCACATCTTCCTGCTATTCTGGAACAGTTCCTCAGGTACACAGAGGCAAAGATGATCTTTCTGCAGGGTAACTCAAACAATCTGCATTTCTTTCCAGTCTCTTTTTGAAAACCCCAAAGGCAATTGTCTCTACCTAGGGCTGTCTGACAGGCACAGGTAATGCTGTGGAACGACACTAACACTTTAGAGAAAGAAATTCTGAGAAAAAAAGAAGTCAGATAATGAGTTCTCAGTCTAACCTGAGTCCTAGAACTGCCGATAAGCTGTGGAAGTGTGTCAGAAATCTGGGCATGGTGTGAGAGGCAGGACAAGTATCTGGCTGTTCTGGGAGCTTTGAGCAATGCTCAGCACTGGGAAACAATGAAGAATTAGAGACAATGACTATTAGTGCTTCCTCATTATCTTGAATACCAGTCTAGCAGCCTTTAAGATTATGCCCTTGTCTAATAAAGATTAACTCTAAAGACTGAACAGACATCTTCATTCAGTATTAAACCATTCTTTACAACTTTATGCAACCCCTAACCCCAAGTCTGAATTTTTTTCCTTTTGTTTTTAGTCATATAAACAATGTAAAAATTGAAGCTACTCTTTTAGGTGCTTGAGCTCAATGGCTCAAATGTAACCATGCGTCAAAGAAATGTTATTGCATCCCCTTTATTTGAAAGGTTAATTTCATAACATATATATTACTTTGATTTTTTAAAATCAACATTATAATTCTTGACCACACCACTCTTGTCAAAGAGACTATAAGGGTGAGGGTAGGATAGGGAAAAGTAAAGCTTTTTTTTTTTTTAATTTCATCCCTTGAAATAAGTTACCTGTTAATTATTTATATTTACAAACATATAAAATAAAGATACAGTAAAATGCTCAGACAATGCATTTGTCTTATTAAATGCATAAACTTAGTGGATCTTTCATCTAAACCATAAACTGCAGACACTCGAAGCAACTATCCACACTTCTGTTGTACCTGTTCATAATTTGCTCTGGGCATGTGTTTATCATGGCCTCCTGTTACAAACCTGTGACTATACCATCCTGGTGGGAAATACCAACTTTTCTTGTGGTTTACAGCCATAGCTGGCTTCTGACTTGGTGTCTTTTAAAATATTTTATCATAAAAAATTTTACACACTTGCAAAAGTGAAGAGAACAGTCTATAAATCTCTACATACTCATCATCCAACCTCAATAATTATCAGTTCATGGACAATTTTATTTTATTTTTATACACTTCTCTTCCCAATTGATTTATTTTTAAGTAAATTCCACATGTGAAAACATTTAATCCATAATATTTTAATATATTAACTTGATTATTTAATTTAGTCAAGCAGTCAGTCAATACAGTTTTAAAATCACCAAATGATTGAATGAACTGAGATTTTTCTGACTTCACTGTAAGGTAACCTAGATATAATTCAAAGTAACCACACTCTCTAGTTGTGTAATTACTATGAACATACACTGCTGAAAGGATAATTTCCTTGAATCTATCTGTGTCATAATCACTGCATTTATTCCTTATAATCTAAAGCCTTTCTCTTTTAAAAAGATAGAAATTTGCGTATTGTGGTTTTCTTTAAAAAAAAAGAAAGAAGAAGAAAATGTATACATTTCTAAAAAAAAGTCAGACCTAAGACCCAGACTTCATTTTGTTCTCTATGTATCAAGTACAAAAAATCATTTTATTACATATACATTTATATAAGATATAATATTTTTTACATTCCCACATAGGTAATAATATAATTCTACCTCATTACTGCACATAGCTTGAAAATATTTGACAAATATTTGACAAAAGTACTAAGAGTACATTTGCAGTTGTCTCTAAAAACACCTTCCTGAGACAGAAAAATTAGTAAGCATGCAACCCGTAAATTTTAATGGGATTGGGTGAGAACCCATGTGGTCAGGGCACTGAAAAATGGCACACTTCTCAAAGTGAATAATGTTGTTTTGCAGATTTAAAGATCAAAGACATTTTTTGATTTTTGCATAAAAATTCAAAAATGGGAAATTTAAAGTTGCGGTCAAGTACTGCAGCCATCTGCAGGCTGTTAAGCAACAGGGGAAGCATGTCCCACTATGCACTGGCTAATAATAGGGAAGGTATTTTCTATTTAAAATAAAATTTATAGCAAGAAAATTAAAACCCATCATTATCATATACTTTGTGTAATTATCACCTTAAATCCTTCATATATGGCAATTGTTGGTATAATTTTCCACAAAGATATTATTCATTATGCTTCATTATTAACTTTGATTAATGAGATTGAGGAAGAATACACCTACTGTGATTATTCATGCCACTCTTATTTTCTTTCATAAGCACTGAAAAAGCTGAGATGTGGCTATCAGCTTATACCTAAGAGGCAGAGGATTTGGAAAATCCAGCATTTGAAAATAATGGTTTTGAACTGACTGCAGTTCATTAAAATAGTTCTAAAGGGGATTGGGCAGCTATTGCCAAGTTAAAAAAACAACTTTAAAATATACTATACAAAATAGCTTTTGAAAACAATGATAAGGCTAAGTGTAGTAAGCATGTTTCCCACACACAATATATTTAATGATGTGATTTGATGGTAGTATTTGCCGAAGTTTATAGTTATAGGAGTAACTAAAATATAAACAATTTAGAAATTATGTGAACCAATTTCATGTGAAACAAATATCAGCAAGTCAGCTAATTAATAATATGATGCAATGGTTTCACACCAACAAAAGATAATTTAAGTATTGTCACTGATAAGTATCAACCATTTTAAGATTAGCTATACACAAGTCTGTATAATCTATTCTGCAAGAAATGGATGGGGAAGAAGAAATGTAGAAACCATCGTAGAATTAAAGTAGGGGAAGCCAAGGAGGAAAACAAAAGCTAAGAAAATTTAAAAATATGGTAAAAGAGAAATGAGATAACTATGAAATAAATTATACACTTTTTTGACCAATTCACAACAACAAAAATTGAAAGTTGGAAATTTTTCATTTAATACAATTACTATAGAAATTTTGACTGATTAATTTGGATCAAGATACCAGGTTTGGCACCTCTGGGCTCTTGTTTACTTGACAACACTAATTAGCTTGTTCCTCTTCACTTCACTTTTCTATTGTGTAGTTATGCCTAAAGCTACCCTCTAAAAAACAGTCAGATGAAAATGCAGTGCTTCATTCAATTATTCAGATATTTTGCCTATATCGGTGGGCTTGAATATTTTTCTTTTTTTCATTTAGATAATTCGGCAGTACACATCATTTCAACAGATATTAGATCCAAGTAGTAAATTTTGTTTACTCTCCAGAGACATAATCTAGGCCAAAAGAGGGTGGAAATAACATTTTAAAAATAATTTTACATTTTTTGAACTAGTGCCAGAAAATATACTTTCATCTGACATAACATTTAAAAGAGAAATTAATTAGCCATATTTCACTCAGTGATTCAAATATTATCTGAAAATCACTGGGAAGAAGGCAGGCACACTAATAATACTAGGTATAGTCACTGAGTCCTTAGTACATACTGGAAGCACTAGCATAAGCAACATACTATGTATATGATTTGTCATTACCTCACATGAGGATGAAAATGCATTAACCGTTAATGCCCAAGGACCTCTCTCCAGGCTGGGACTTTCAGTTGATCATCTGAGAAATACAAAGGTCCTAATGATTAAATATAGGTCCAATTGAATTTATTTGTCATTTATCTCACCATAGTCATATTCCACATGTTTCTTTTGCTGGTGTATTAAATATCCTCAAATTTTATGTAATCATAGCCTTTTTATATCCCTTACCATATGTTTTTCCAATAATTTTACTTTTCCCATGCACACTACCTGTGATATTAAGGAAAGGGTGTACAGAAGTCGGTATAGCACCAAGGTTGCTGGTTAGACCTTTGCTCATAGTTTTGAATTATGAATCTGGTTTATAAACTTAAAATTAATTCATAAGTGGGTTTTGTTCTTCTCTCATTTGATTCATCCTCTGATCATCCTTTCAATCCAGATATCTTTAAGTTTGATATTATTATTCTAGAATTCAAACTCCAAGGACAGTCCTTGTCCTTACCCCTATATTTTTAAATTGAAATTAGTATTTTCCTATAGAACCTCTGCTTTCTTTTCTAACTAGTATACATTTATGAATCTCTTATATTGTGCAATAATTCAGACTGTTGAGGTCATTTCTGTGATGTGTCAACAAAGGCATAACAATCTCATAATAAGAGCCCAGTAAGTTCTCAGTAAGCAAACCTCTCTTAGAGCATGGGAAAGCTCTGTGATAACCTTGAGACTCTGTGCTTTGAGGAGCAGGGTATAGCAGAAGGATGAGCAATGACTCAAGGAAGCAGCCAGCAAAAAGAATCTACACACCTGAACCTCCATTACCTTCCCTGGGTTCCTTACTACGATCTGGACTTCATATTGGAATGCAAAAATACTATCCACTTTCTTCTCTAAACACACACACACACACACACACACACACTTCAGTTTTCCCTCTTGTGGATTATCTTACCCTTTAAACTCCATTGTTCATGTAACTGAATTTCAGAGATATGTTAACTTTCAGCGTGATTTCCTCTGGGTCCCTACTCCCTCCCATCAAGGTGTTATCTTTATTACACACATGTACTTGACTGTTTTTGCTTCTGGTAGATTCGTATCACGTTACCTCCTCCCAGTGTCTCAATGACCTTCAAGAGCTCTATAGGCCATCGAGTTGAGCAGGAGGTGGGGGAGAAGGGAGGAAACAAGGGAGGATCTAGACATTTAAAAAATAATTACATTAAATCCATTAAGAGAAGTGCACTTCCAGACAAACATCTTTTCTATCTGATGAAAAACCTCTTCAAAGACTGGATATGGAGCTTCGGAAGGGGCTCTGGGTTGATAATTAATGTCAGAGTATAAAATGTCCATGATTGAAACATTATTATTTTATGTCGAGTGCATCTATCTCTGGCAAGAGTGTAATCTAAAAGATGTTAAAACATGTAATAAATGAGGTCATAAATTGTGAGTGTGGTTTCACTGTACCATACATCTATAAATTCAAATGGATAGTCTCTTTCGGCAGTTTATTTGAAGACTATAACTTATAAATCTCTCAATATCAGTCTCCCTCTCCTGCACACATGTACACACACATGTGTGTGTGAAATTTTATTAAGATCTTCACTGAGTTACATTATTAAACTACTAGTAATAAAAATTACATAAGTATTGAGTTAAATTTGACCAAACTAAATTGGTTTTCTGAATAGTTTTAACTTTAAGCTGGATTAAGACTTTCTAAAAATCCTGTATTGTATTCCTTTAAATTATTTTTCTGTTTCAAAAAAATCAAAACCAGTGTAAATATCTTTTGGTTGCTCTACATTAAGAAGAAACCTTTCAAATGTATTTTTTTGGGGGAAGATGTCTTTGTCTTTTTATACCACAATGTTTCCTACAAAACAACCGGCATCAGACAGGCTTGAGATAATTCTTTCCTCACAGCTACTCTCACCCATTTTTTTCTAAGGTTATTGCCACTCTTTAATTTTATACCCATTTGTTGGGGGAGTTAAAAAAAACTGATCATAACTGGAAAAATCTAAAAATGAACACTACAATTATTATTTAAGAAACTTCTGTTATCTCTAGGGTTGGAGAAATGAGGAACATATTTTTGGTGATCAGGACTTGGACGCTTGGAGCAGTGGCTCAGATCTCTGAAGAGCTCACTTGCTCAGCCTTTGAGGGTACTTTTGAAGGTAACAAGACTGATTCTGGAAGTGTGGCCATTCTGGGAATGCAGAGAAAAAAGCTGGGACCTGCACCATCTGCTGTTGCCAGTGAATACCATTGCTAGGCCAAGGCCAATAAGAGGATCAGACCAAACAAAGAACGAACTCCCTCTTCCTCTTCCTGCCTTCCAGTATCCTTTAATGCCCCCTATTGGCAGAACCTAACAGAGAACCAGCCACCAAAGCAGAAATACAGTTTGTAGAGTTCTGTCACCTCAAATCAGAAATAGAAAAAGTGGATTTGTCGCCAAGGAAAAATGGCTTAGCAACTGGCATGTGTGATAGACAGGATAATGGCTCCTCCCATATTATCCACATTCTAATCCATGAAACTCTTGTATATATTACCTTACACGGCAAAAGGGACTTTTTAGATGTAAATATAGTAAGGATCTTGAGATGGGGAGATTATGCTGAATTATCTGAGTGGGTCCAATGGAATTATAAAGTCCTTTACACAAAGGAAGCAGGAGGGCAGGAGGGTCAGAGTCAGAGAAGGAAATGGGAAGACAGATGCAGAGGAGGGAGTCATAGATTTAAAGGTGCTATACTATAGTGGGTAGATACAGTGTTGAATTTTAAGTATATACTTCTGAGTCATGAATAAAGTTTTTATTCTTTTAAAAACATATTTATTCTACTAAAATCTCTCTAATATTTTTGTTATCAACCAGAGCTTTAACTCAAGACAATTTAGAAAATAACACTGCCATTCTCTTCTCCAAAGATGGGCAGGGTGATGCTTAGAGAAAATTGTACAGACATTGTCCATTAAGTGCTCAGTAAATACTGTCAACTAACATCTCCTTTTATATTTTCATTACCTCCTCTAAGAAGTTTGAGTTTAATGGATATTTTCAAGGGAGTTTTGAAAATACTAAACCCACTAAACTCAGTTCAACAATGTTGTGCCCTGTTGTTGAGAGAGCACAGACATACCCATAATCACTTGAGTTCTGTAGCTTGTTTGGAATGATCCTTAAGCAAACTCTAGAATAGACACAGTTCTTAAAGAGAAATGGGAAAAAAAGTCATGTGATGGTTTTTAACTTTGAAAAAAAAATGCCTGTGTAGGGAATAAAAGAAATGCAAGAGAAATAAAAAATAAATAATTTTTCTTTGAAAACTACATTAAATAAACATTAATTGAGGCATTGGCTGGTTTGTCACTAATCTATGTCATCAGTGATCTGTGTCTTTTAAAGGAGATGGCATTTCCTATTTTTGCTTTTAGCCCAGATGGTTAAAAATATACAGGATACTCTTTAGATTACTCCACCCAAAGAAAATAAAAGGAAAGGAACTTGCTACGTTTCATTTTCTTCTTCATCCTTGTTCTCCTATCACTGACGTGCCAAGTGAAGCTCTTGTTGAATATCGGTCAATTTTCACAGTCTGATACGGACAATGTGAAATCTGAGAGAGAATGGGCTTTACTGTATTCACCCGGGTCTTCTTCAATATTTTAAATTAGCTTTATAATTCTCAATATAAATATTATATTCACAAAGCAACAACAGGGGACTCTATCCTGTGGAGTTAATTAAATACCTATAAATTAGCTCGGCTCAGTCAGCCAAGGCTGCATAATCTCATGATTTAAATTTGTGCTTTAATTGCAAATGGAATGACTTTGAATTCCTTTGAGTTTCATTTTTATTATAACTATCCCTATCTCCTTTTTCTTCTGATATCCAATAGATAACTCTAATTTTTCATTTCATCATTTTTATCATGTCACTCGATCCTGGAACTAATGAAAACATTGAAGTGATCTATGGTTCCAAGAAGGAAAAATATATACAATTTAAATCTAATTTTCAGAAAATTTACTGCATTTTTAATGGACAAGGGACTGTGCCTCCTTAGTACTTTAGAGGACTTTATTAAATATTGTGCAGTATGCTTTACTCTGAATTCTCAGTGTGTCTCTGCAGCTTCAGGAAACAAGAGCAGACCCCATAGAAGAAAAACTTTAAAAGTAAATTATTATCGACGAACATTCAATCAAGATGAGTATTCCCAGCATGTTAAAATATAATGATGCTTGATATAGATATGTGCAGTTGGATGATGCTATAAGCAGCAAATTTTTACTTGTCTGATTAATCATCCCTTCTTCCTCTGTGGGGTTTCAGTCCAGAATAGCTTGCCCATTGATAAAACTAGGCATCCCTTACTTTATGGTCAAGTTGCAACTAGAATTATGAAATTGTGGAAGCAAGCATTTCTGTAAGTACAGAACAGTTCTGTAAATTATGTTCTTTAACAAATTTCTACTGTAAAATCAGAGCAGTATTCATACAGAGGAGCAAAGTCACACTGGGCCAAGTCAGAAATTATTGACAAAGGAGGGTTTGTGTTGCTGTTAAGGAACAACACTATGTCAAAAAAATAAAATAAATAAATAGCCAGGGAGCTAGGGTTCGCTCTAGCAGGTCTCACTTCCTGACAGAAGGTCTTTCTTAGGTCCATGTACATAAGTTGGAAGATTCCTTAGCTTTATATATACAAATCTTGGCAGTGTGTACCCTAGAAGAGTGATGAGTCGGGGAGTCTAACAGACATGGTTTCAACCCTAGCTCCATCACTCAGAAAATTATTTACCTCCCTGCGCCTTGATTTCCCACTCTGTAAATTTAGGACAAATAATGCCCAAATATGCAAATATTTGGGCATATACTTTTATATCTTAACCTCCTTGTTTCTGGGAATCATGGCTTATCAATACATTTTAGGTAATTACAGAAAATAATATAACATAGGTGATACAGGATTTGGGGGTAAGGAGATATGTTCTGTTTTATCAGATTTGGATGGTGGTTATACAACTGTATGTGTTAGCCAAAATTTACAGAACTGAACACTAAAAAAGAGAGATTTTGCTGGATATAAATTATATCTTTAAAAAATTTGAGAAAAAAATGTGGGTGGTGAAGGAAATAGTGATAGCTCATGAATTACACCTATGATTAATCACTTCAGATGCTGAATAAACTTACAAAGAACTTGATTTTTTAAATTTATTTTCTTCTTAGAGTTAAAGTTTATATTTTACTCTTTATAAAAAAAAGTTAGGGTCACTTCTCAGGTGTTTGAGATGAAATGGCAGTTATGCTTTAAACTCCCTTCTCTAATGATCTAGTAGAAGTTTGACACTCTCTAAATCTAAAGCAAAATGTGGAGCTTTGTTCATCTTTTTACAAGCTCCTTATTTTCATCACAGTGTTTATAAATTTGGGAAAATATAACAAGATCTCCATGTGGTCTGTGTTCCTTGTGTGACCTACATCATAGAATGGTGTGATGAACACCTTCTGTATAAACACCAAGAATTGCAAAGTTTTGTGCCAATATGAGCTAGAAGGAGAAAAGGACACTTGCTGGTTCAAGCTCTCAAATTTGAGAAATCAAAAGCGACATATTTCACTTGTGAAAGTCCAGCCTCACCTACCAGAAAAATTGGAGTGTAGTGACTAAAACATATGAGTTCTAGTCCTAACTCCTCCACTTACCTGGTGACCTTGAATAAACCCTCAATGAAAATGGTATTCATTTTATAAAAATGTATGAGTGTCAAATGAGACAATGTATGTTGAAGCATATTAAAATTGTTAAGTCTCATTGAATTATAATATTGGTCAGTATGAATCTGTGTTGCGCAAAGAGCTGCCAATGATAATGTCCTTCAGTGTCTCTTCCTTAAAAGTCACTTTTCCACTTACTTTTGAAAGGTATCTATGAGGTTTCAACTGGTCAACATGTGACCACAAATATGAATGTGCCTCCATTTACTGCTTGAGATGAATAAGAAGCTAAGATGTTCACTATCAGAACTATCACTGTAGTCATCATAGTTTATGGCACCAAAGACTAGAAGTTTATGATGATGTTCTTGGTTCAGCTTGGCATCTGGGCCAGCATTTACTCTGAGCAAGCTTAGGGCAACAGAAAACAATGATTTAGACAGGGCTTTTTGACTGCTAATTTCATCCATTTTATACTACAAAGTTTGAGAATGTGATATGAAATCCAAAAACCAAATTTTAAAATACTCTTTAAGTTCTTGAACAAATTCTTCCATCAGAATAGATTAGTTTTCCAATGTCATAAAATAGATTACTTAGTGGTAGTCTATTAACTATGCCTAAAAGCCCATATTGAAAAGACTTGCACAAAAGAAACTTTTTTTGTGTGGATAAAGAGCAAAAGACAAAGGTCCTGTGTCTGCTGGTGAGAAAAGGCAGGGCTAAATGCCAAAAGTTCTCTTCTGGGTACTAGAGGCTACTGGACTGCAGAGTCGAGCTGGGTGCCTGAGGATGCTTAGTTTTCTGTTTGAGGTATTAATGACAGTTTGGTATCAGCTAAGCCTTTGACAAGAACTGAAGGGGCTGTAGCTTTGAAGCCTGCTGCTCACGGGGGTTGCTGATCTCTAGAGTACCCAGATCCTGCACTGACCTCAGTACATGCTGTCTGCAGTTTCACCACAGGGCTCTAGAGCCTGGTGGTCTTCCCATAAAGAGGTGTATGAATTGGAGATTTGGGTTCTTCTGCCTATCAGCTTATTATTTTGTCCTATTTGATATGTTCTTTTAACTGATGTGTTTTACTTCCACTAAAATCTAATTTTTAATTTTACTTACTTTTGAACTGAAGCACTCCACAAATCCAGGAAAGTACAGAGCACTCTTATATACAGCTGCATATGCATTTACTTGTTTATGTACCTATGCAACCACCACTGAATCGAGGAACAGTATATTACTGGCACTCAAGGAATCTGTCATCCCTCCTTTCGATAATTAGACTCCCCAAAGGTAAACACTATTCTGACTTCTGATACAAATACATTGATTTTCCCTGTTTTAAAATTCATGTAAATAAAATTAGAACTCTTTCTCAGTCTTGCTTCTTAGAGCATAATTATTTTGATATTTATCCATGCTGTTGATCAGTAGTTGATTTTTTTTTATTGTAGCATTCCACTGTATGAATTCACCATCATTTTTTTCCATTCAGTCGATAAATATTTTGTTGTTTCTTGGTTTTAGCTATTATAATAATTATATTAACATTCTTATAGAGGTTTTATTGAACATTATGTATACATTTCTATTCCTTATATAACTAAGAGCAAAATTCCTGAATACAAGAATGCACGTTTAGTAGATACTGTCAGTTTTCCAAATAGAAATGGTATTATTTATACTACTTCATAGTTCCACCAACAGTGTAGAGTAAGGCTTCATACTATAAATCCCTTAACTTTTGCCATTTTAGTAGATGTACAGTGTTAATTTATTGTGGTTTTAATTTACATTTTCTTGATGAGTAATAATATTGACTGGAATTTATGTGCTTATTGGTTACTCCTATTTTAAGAAATGCTTAAAATTTTTAAAAATTCATATGGTTTATGTCATATTAATTTGTGTGATCTTTTATATATTCAAGATACCAGTCCTTTGTCAGATATATAAATTACAAATATCTTCTCCCAGTATATGGCTTGTCTTTTCATTCTATGATTGATATCTTTTGATGAATTGACAGTCATGATTTTATTGAAGTCCAGTTTATCAGGATTTTTTAAATGATGAATGCTTTATGAATTTTGTTTAAGAAACCTAATCCTATATTAAAGTCATAACAATATCTTTTCTCCTTGAAATTTTTATTCTTCTGCATATAGATCAATACTCTATCTCAAACTAATTTTATTTTATGCTTGAATATAGGAGGCAAGGTTCATTTTTTTTCATATGAATATTTAATGCTATAGCACAAGTAATGAAAAGACTGCCCTTTCTCCCAGTGAACCCTAGTGGTACCACTATAATAAATCAAGAAACTCTATATATGTGAACCTATTTCTGGATTCAGTTCCGCTCAATTGGCCTATTTGTCTCTCCTTGTATAATGTCATGCTATCTTCATTACCGGAGCTTTATAGTAAGTCTTGAAAACTGGTAGTGTAAGCCCTCCAGCTTTGTTTTTCTTCCACATTATCTAAAC
This sequence comes from Macroglossus sobrinus, assembly GCA_004027375.1. NCBI lineage: Eukaryota > Metazoa > Chordata > Mammalia > Chiroptera > Pteropodidae > Macroglossus > Macroglossus sobrinus. The sequence goes on along the minus strand of PVKZ01000346.1, from coordinate 848,351 downwards.
TCTTTAGGTCCTTCCATTTGTACATAAAGTTTAGAATCACCTTCTCAATCTCTACAGAAAAACCTGCTAGAATTTTGATTGAGGTCATATTGAATTTATAGATCAATTTGGGGAAAACGAAATCTTAAAGCTTTTGAGTCTTCCAAGCTACAAACTTGATATATCTCTTTAAGTCTTCTTTAATTTCTTTTAGCAATATTTTATAGTTTTAATTATAGATGTCTTATACATCTTTTGTTAAGTTTAACTCACAGGTAGATAATTTTTGGTGTTATTTTAAATGGTATTGTTTTTCTAATTTTCCTTTCTTTTATTTTTTGGCTGACATATAGAAATAAGTACTTTTTCTATACTGAATTTTCGTCCATGAAATTTGCTAAATTACTTATTAATTATAATAATTTATAACTTTTTGGATTTCTCATGTAATTATGTCATTTGTAAATAAAGGCAATTTTATTTCTTTTGTTCTTTAATGTCTTTATAATTTTTATTCCTTTTTCTTCTACTGACTGCAACTTTCAAAGCTATGTTGAATATACATGGTAATGAGACATCCCCAAACTTAGGGGAAGAGTTCTCAAACTTAGAGGAAAAAAGGGATGCAGAGAATAGAAAAGAGGTCATTCTGATAGAGAAGTTAAACTATTGGCTAAAATTTAAGAGTTTCTTAGGATTATGTATAGAATGTAATTATTTCTGCTTCTTACTACTAGAGTGACAGAAACTAGGCTCTAAAAGTAGTCGGGTTTTCATAAAAATTTTTTGAAAGTAGGTCTGATAGCTCCCAGACCAGCTAGTTACGTCTTTATAATTTTATAACATGTATCTAACTCTGTCTCCCCACCATCTCCTTCAAAGTCATATAACTTTTACTCAACTGTTATTGCTGGGGATGGAGTGGTGACCATCTCAAATTCCTGCCCTCATAAAATTCACATTCCAGTTGAGGAGACAGAAAAAAATACCTACAAAAATATAAAATGCAATGAGAAGGTTACAATATGTGTCACAAAGAAAGATAAAAGAGGAGGTATTTGAGAAGAGACCTAAGCAAGGTAAGGAGCGTGCCACACAATCTTGGGTTGTGGATTCTCTGCAGAGGGCAAGTAATGGTCTTGTACTCCTTTTCTAAAGTAAATATTTCTGAAGAAGAACATTTTTTTCTGCAATTTCAAAGAATCTAGTTATTTTCTTAACCACTTTGCAAGCCAATGAAGGTTGCACATTTTCTTCCTCATCACTTCTAGAATGGCAAAGGTCAGATTCTGACAAGAGCCTTATGGCAGGAGAGCCCCCTTAAGCCTCTAGCATATAATCTCTGGAACCACGCTGTTGATACTGTCTGTAAGGATGTAATGGAAACTCTTAATTAAAACATGCCTCATTTATTGACTACCAAGCTCCCTGCTCAAATTGCCAGCCAGAGCTCAGATAGAATCAAGTTCCCAATTTATTTACAAATTGATGTTTTCCTGTAGCTGGGTAGTTTTAAATTTGTGTCACCATAATAAAAACAAATAAATTGTAAATTAAATTATTTATTTATTTATTTAGTTATCTAATAGCCAGTTTCACCTAGTTAAAGGGAAAATTAAACACTCAGCTGGAGAATTATTTGCCATGGTATGAAATAAGAGAGGGGAAGGTAATGCTAGGGAATCAGAATTCAAGATACCAGACCTTAAAGAGGAATATAATTAAAATAGGGAGGCAAAGTTTATAGGAGGGGCTAATTGTCATTTCACATACTCTGGTCAAGTCATACATATGGTGAAAGCTTTTCAAAGAAACTTGCAAAGAAACAAAATTAGTAAGGTAATAGTAATAAGGTTAATTCTTAGAATATAATTCTTCTTTACATGATGTTTTGAAATTTGTGAGTCTGTCTCTGAATCCTCTAGAAAATCAGGGGGAATTTCCTACTCCCAAAAGTTTTTCAAGTATCTCAGTGATAAACTCTAGAAAAATGGGATGGGTGGATTTGTCTAATCAATGAATGGCTAAAAAGCACTTTGAAAAATCCTATTATCAAAGGAGCTATTTAAGTAAAAGGATTGTTAGATTATATATTTATAGTAAAGTAAGATGAAGAGGATAATGATGAGAAGTGATACAGCAGTTAATCAGGAAGGTTGTGAATGATTCCTTTCCCATGATAATAGTTACTGTTAACAAGCACATTCAGATCATAGACTGAAAGATTCTGAGCAGCTCTACAGCAGTGAGCTGAGGCTCTCTCTCACTAGGTATTCTTTTACAATATATTAAAATAAATTTCATCTACAGGTAGTAATTGCATAACAATAATAGCTACCATTTTCTGGGAACTGAGTTAAATATTTTCCATGTATTTACAATCCACAACAACACTTTGAGATAGGTATTATTGCTGGAAAATTATGGATTAGTAGTTAGTGACAAGCTACTGAGTCCTAGAATCAGAATTCAAAGCCAACTCTAATTCCATAGTCTATTCCTCCAATTGTCGTGCTGTGTTGCCCTAAGAGTCTTCATTCTTTTTTCTAGTTTCTTTCTTTTTTCTCTCAAAAATATTTACTATTTATATTTACAGACCAGGGACAAAGTATAGAGCATCTCATGGGTGATGGGCAACATTTCTTTCTGGTGTCATTCTAAATGCTCTAAGTATTTCTAGAGAATGCTTTGTACAATGTGTGCTGTGTTTCTAACATGTTGAGCTTCTGAGTTCAATAATGCATATAATATTGTGCTACAAAGATAACACATTTTCCTTTGGGCATAGTGTTACTGAGACACTGAGTGCTGTAAAAAAATAAAAATATTTTAAAACTAACAGTATGAGGAAAAAATAAAGACAAGTAAACATTTGACACAATAATTTTATAACTTTCAGGTATTTTCAGTGGTATGTGTCCTTTTATATACAACCAATCCATCAGTGTTTTTTTCATCTAATATTCAGGCACTTGCCCCTTTATCACTCAATCTGGGCACATGGTCAGCATTAAATGGATGCTTAAATAGATGACTTTCTATGTAGTATACAGTCCATACAGTTTCTAAATTCTATTGTATCCCAAATTACTTTTCTAATTTTCCTTAGATGGAAGCTAGGATTTCCACTTTTTGGGTCTAGTTCTGTTTTGGGTTTAGTTCTTATCTTTGTAGGTCCACTCATAAAGCAATAGAAGCAATCAATCATTAGGCAGAGGTCAAACTGGGTAGTCAGCAGAGATCAGAGCTGCATGGAACAGAGTGTCAAAACTGGTACATCTTTCCCAAAACTTATAATACAGTGTTGGGGATACAGATAATAAACACAACAAATATATAGAATATGTAGTATAACAGATGGTGTGATACTGTATTAGTTTGCTAGAGCTGCCATAATGACACATCACAAATTGGGTGACTTAAAACAACAAAAATGTATTATTTCATAGTCTAGAGGATAGAAGTGCAAAGTCAAAGTGTTGGCAGGTCCATGCTCCCTCTAGAACTATGGGTAGAACACTTTCTTGCCTCTTTCTAGCTACTGGTGATGGAGTTCAATACTTGGCTTATAGTTGTATCACTCCAATCTCTGCCTCTGTCATCACATAACATTTTCCCTATATGTTTCTGTCTTCCTATGGTGTGTCCCTCTTCTCATAAAGACATACATCATGTTGAATTGAGGCCCACTCGAATTGGCCCCATCTTAACTTGATTAAATCTACAAAGGCACTACTTTCAAATAAGATCACATTCACCAGTGTTGGGGCTTAGGATTTTTAAAATATCCTTTTGAGGAAACAATTCAACCCATAACAGAAGCTATGAGAAAAATTAAACAGGAATACTCAATTTGGTATGTGTGTAGCTGGGAAGGAGGGGTCAGATGCCGTATTAAAGAGAGTAACCAAAAGAAGTGTCACTGAAAAAGGAGATATTTTCATAAAGATCTAAGATGAGGGAGCCAGCTAGAGGATGGTTGGACAAAAGAAGATGCTAAACAATGAGTTGTATCAGATATGTTCAAAGAACAACAAGGAGGCCAGTATGGCAGAAGCAGAGTAAACAAGGGAGGAAGTGGTAGGAGATGAGTTCTGAGAAGTAACAAGGGAGCCAGACTGTAAAGACTGGCTTTTATTCCAAATGAGAAGGGAAGGCCTGGGAAGATTTTGATCAAAAGATAACATGATATAACATACCTTAGCAAGACATTTCTGGCCACTGTTGAAAATAGGCAATGAGGGAGCAAGGTGGAGCAGAGATCCAGTTTTAAAGGCTAGTGAAATAATCCTCGTAAGAGATGATGGTAGTTTGATAGTAGAGATGGTGAAGTGGTGAGTTTTGGGGTATTTCTGGAAGGTAGAGCTAACAAAATTTGCTCCTAGATTAGCTGTGGGGTATGAAAGAAAGAGAGGAATCAAGGATGACAGAAGAGTTTTGGCTAAAGTAACTAGAACAAGATAGTTGCAAATAACTTTAAATGTGCAGATTATGAAAATAACTAGTACTAGAGGGAAAAATCAAGAGATCACTGAAAACACTCAGTTTCTAATTGTTTTGGATACCCAAGTGGAGATGTCCAGTGGGAAGCTGACTGAGTCTGAAGATGAGAGCAAAACTCCCTGTTCCATATCTCACCTCTGCAAGCACTGATGCAAAACTGGCCTATGTTGTAGTGTGAGCAGGAACCTGGACTGAGGCTAAGTTGTTTGGGAAAATATCCCAGAGGAAAAGTGGAAAAATTATAGTGTTTTCTCATGATGCAACTTAAGAGTTTACTCATTTTTTCAATAAATAAATATTTATTATATAGTTGGGCAGTTTTTAGAACTATATATTACAAGGACTTCCAAAGGGCAAGAGACCAAATTTACAGACCTAACTCACAAGATCTTGCTATAGTATTAGAATAAGACCTCATAGTTAAGAGAGATAATCTGGCCAGAAGACAAGCAGACTAGCCTAGATATTCATGGAGAAGGGAGAAACTATGGTTCTTCAATAGGCAGTGACAGGAGGCTCACCTTTATTCTTTCTAAGGAAAAGGGCCATGATGGGCTCTGGGAGGAAAGGGTCCACCAGGCACCCACCATAGGAGAGCAACCATTCTCCCAGCCATCAATAGCACCAATAATCACATGCCTCATTCTGCCAGGAAATGGGGCTAGAAGTATATGTGCATAGCTCTCTAAGATGCAGCTGAAATTCAAGCACTTATCCCACAAAAAAGCTTCTCAGTTTGCAGATTTTTTCTCCACACTTTCATTGTTTCTCTCAGGTTGATGATCTAGGACACCCAGATAGAAAGACATCATGACCTTGAAGTCCAAGGTTGGGGTCCAGAGGTATTTTCAGCTATAGGCTCTGTTCCTTTTTCCTCCATTCAATTTCAAGTCCCACACCAGGGACACAGGAAAGTCATTCAGTGTGGACATACACCTCCTCTAAGACACGTCGTGGGTTGTTAGATGCTGTGAAACTTTAAGTGACTTTGAAAAATGTAAAACATTATATAGACCTTAGTTAACTTCTCTATGTCACATCTTAAAGCTTTTACTTCTCCTTTAAAGCAGTCATGGAATCAATGTCTATAAAATGTCCACTAATCATTCTACGAAGGAGGAATAGGAGGGCCAACTGGTTAGTGACTTGCTCAAAGTCTTATACTTCGTTACCTATGGAAATGAGTAAAATTTAAGTTTCTCTTGACACTGACTGCTTTTTTATACACTACTCAATATTTCACTGTCAATATTATGGCTGCCAATAACACCAATATTTTTTATACTTACAGCATCAACTTGAAGCTCTAGGAGATGCTTCAGCGGCCCTGTCATGATCAACCTTCTTAAGATCTTAAAAATTCTTCTAGATACTCTTAGAAAAAGGTAATTGATCAAATGGAATGGCCACACATTTTGAAGTCAGGCAGCTGCCTATGAATTTGAGCTGTTACCCACTAACTGAAACTAAGAGCAATTGACTAAGCTTCTAAGAGCCTCAGTTTTCTCATTTACAAAATGAAGATGAAAATACTCATGACAAAGATCTGTTTTAATGATTAGTTGTGATCCTATAAAGAGTGTAACAAGCACAGAATAACTGACAGCTGCTGAATAATGATTATTACTATTTTCAAAGGAAAGCTGAAAAATAAAGTGGTACTCAATTTGACAGAAAGGTGTGATACAGTTATGAACTGCAAAGTAAAAACAAAACCCTGGATACAAAGAAATAAGTAAATATGATAGTGAATAGGTAACCAGAAGCTACTGTGACTAAATAATTGGCAAAACCAGAAATGTTACCCAGCCTGGAATCCTTTCGTATCCTATTTTGATGGGGTATTTTTAGCACATAGTACCAAGAATTTTGAAAATTGATCATTAATAGGTTAGGAGAAGATGATAAGCAGGAGGATAAAGAAGGAGGCAGAGGAATTCCAGGAGGTGATGGACTGTACACAGTACGTAGAGATATAGATGCTCCTCTACTTGTACATAAGAGAGTCTTTTGAAACTGAAAAGGAAATGCAAAAATACTGCCTTGGCAATATCTGTAATATCACCCATTGGTCTTTTCATGCCTACAGAGAAAATGTCTACAAATCAGTGCTTTTGCATGGAGGAGTATTTTCCACAGAGAATTCTAGAAAATGCTTGGGGCTAACCACTCCCTTCCTGTCCAACACTCCCAAACCCATTCCACCTATGGAAAAGCAAAGAATGACTTCCCACCACCGTTATGGTCAGAGCAAGGAGTAGCCAAAGAGTAAATATTCTGGTGCTTTACTGTCATTGCTCTACATGCAACACCTGGCAAAAATAAACTTTCAAAAGCTCATCAATTTTATGTCCAAATAAATGAGACACTTATGGGAAAGGGGCCACTTAGGCAGTGGTTTTCCTCCAGCTTCTTATTGAAGCTTCCTTTCTGTCCAATTAACGTTCCTTCCAGCCTAAGGAAAATCTTGGGTTTGCCCTGAAAGGCTGCAATCTCCTTCAAGTTCCTGATACTGTTTTCCTCTACTGCAGCACAGTTGGCCTTGTTAATGAGGCCCTAGGGGGAGAGTTCATGGTTGCTAGTGCCTCTCTCGCCCTGGTTGCTGATTACAACCCAGCATCAAAGCTTCAGAGAGTTTATTACCAGATGCTCCATTTCCCTTTTTAGCACTCCTTGGGCTCTGTGTTCAGAGACAAAGTACTTCCTACTGTCGGGCTGCAGTGGTTTTTAGAAGATGATGAGCTATATCAAGAATGCTGTACTTTGTCGAAGACACTGCCTGGAAGAGAACATTCTCACTTCCATGAGTGGCTGTGTTTCAGCACATGATTACATATACATGTTAAAAGGCTATCAGCTAGCCTGAACACCAAACTTACCTCTCATACTGTGAGCCTCAATAATAGTAAGGAAGCCTGTCAGGGTTTAGATGGAGGGAAATCTCAGACAGGCATAATGTTTCCTCATAGCTGGACAAACAAAATAGATACCACAAATTAACTTCCTGTTTTGGGTTTCTTTTTTTTTTTCCCTGAGATAATTTTCTGGAAGGGCTGACATAAGCAAAGAATTTCTCCTTCAAATCCTATGCTCTGACTGTGAAAGAAAAGTCTGTAGAACTAAAGTCCTGTAAGTGCCATACACTAGATGATGTTATTTGTAGCCTGTTTCAGGAAATGTTTTACAAGCAAGGTTTGTGTTTATATTTAAATACCCTCACCACCCCCACATACCATATAATGTGATCAAACATACTTGAAACGACTGATGTAGCAATATTTATATCACAGGCAGAAAAAAGGCTTTAGGAGCTTATAAATATTAACTTGCTACTGTTAAGAATACAATTAAACTATGGCTTACATATTTTTCTTCTTCTAAAACTCTTAATGGAATTTTTTTTCCAGTTTGTAGTCATGATTCCCAAAGGAAAATTCCAAGTTGCCCTGGTTTTTTCAGTAACAGAATCAGGTGTAAATTGTGCTCCTGTGTTCCCAAATATCCGTATCCAAGCAACACATTACAGTGTGCCACCAGCTGATGGATGTATAGTCTGAAGGTAAGCCTGACTCACAGAAAGGTGTTCAGAGGGAGGCAAGAGAAAGACATAAAAAGCAAAGCAAAACAGAATCACAAGGAAAAGTAATGCAGTTTTTCAATTTTATTTTTCTTCTATTCTCTGCTAAATCTGCAAACAAACAAACAAAGATGGCTAGGCTACCACTGTTTAATAAATTACTAATTTCTGGGGAATTCATAGTTTTGAATTAAATGATATATACCTCACTCAATTTTTAGGCAGCTAGCTATTTCTAGCTTGAAAGGTAAATCAAGAAAGTTTTCTGATGGTCATTGAAAAGCCTTCTTCCTTGGCAAGTAAAAGAAAATCATATTCAAAACAGGAGTAGAGGGGTAGGGGGAATTGGGACTTACTCAATGGTTACAGAGTTTCAATTCAGAAGATAAAAAAAAATTCAGAAAATGAATAATGGGATGGTTTACAACAATGTTAATATACTTAATGCTACTTAAAAATGCTTAAAATGATCAATTTTATGTGCCGTATATTTTGCCACAATTAAAAAAAAAAGAGGCATAATAATAGTACCCTGTGGGATTGTTCTGAGAATTACATGAGATAATGAACAGTTTGCATAGTGCCTGGCTCACAGAAAGTGCTCAGCAAATAACCATTATTATTGCTGTGATTCATATTAACATTCATGAAAACTGACTCAAACCCCTCAGGAATCGCATGCAGTATCAGGGCTGAGCACTGTCCTTCTCATTGCCTTTCTCCTCTGCAGGACTCTGGCTCACCTTCACGTCTTGGTCCCCAGTTCCTCTCTTCACTATTTCCTTATTCCAAGTCTATGTTCTCTCCAGCACCCCTATATTAAGACACAGTCATCACAGCAGTCCAAAAAAAAAAAAATGTTTGGGAGGGTCAAGCTCTTTTACTAAATTTGCATACAAAAACCAATCCTAAAAAGAAACTATTTTAAATTCAACTACCAGTTGAATTAATACTTTCAAAATAATTCTAAAGCTTTAACAATTGCAAGACTAGCCACAGGTAAAACTGCAAAATAAAGTTTGATTTTCATTGTCTCCTGTTCTTGCTTAGATAGGAATAGTACTAACAACCAGTACTTCAGAGTTTAGACTGATTTTCACAAATATCCATTCATTTATTTCATCTCTCTACAAGTAACACCCCAGGAACACAGTCATCCTAAGACTAACCTTGCAGTTTGATGGTGTCCTGTTGCCCATATACACTAATAGGGTCCATCCTCCAAGTAAGACCTCTTCCTTCATACATTCCAAAATATAAGTGGTTAGAGCTAGAAAGAATCTTCAAAATCTTCTAGTCAACGCTTTCCATTTCACCAGCAAATACTTAAAGCCCAACACAGTTAAATAAAGAGACCTGCCTTACGTGTCTCTGCTCTGCATCCCACCTTCTTCAGTCTTCTCAGAGACTCTGCACTGTCGAGTCTTCCCTCCCTCCTCTGTAACTGCAATTTTGCCTCACAACTTTTCTTTCCAATTTGCACTTATATATGCTTAAATGTCTCCCAACTTTTAAAAACTCCCTTTATCTATGACTCCCTCCAACTACTAGTCTATGTCTCTTCTGTCACAGTCCAGTTTCTCCAAGGAGTTAGCTGCACTCACTCTTCTCATGTCCTCAACTTCACTTTGCAATGTGGTCTAATGTCTCCTCTTACCACTCTTCCAAAACTGTTCTCCCAGGCCCCAAACTGAAGGCTGCAAAGTCTTCATATTCCCTTTTCATTCCCATCTTGCCTGTTCTTTCAATAGCCTTTGACACTGTTCAAATACTTTCCTCTGAAAAGTACTCTTCCCTTGATTTCCTTGCTGCCACTATCTCTTGCTTTTTCTCCAACTTCTTGAGTCACCCAATCTCAGTATTTTTGGCTAGCTGCCCATCTCTGCCCATACATTAAATGTTAGAGTGCCTCAGAGCTTCATCCTGGAACTTTTTTCCTTTAGCTTTCACTTTATAAATTTTCTGGGCAATTTTTTTTACATTGATTATTTTATTTGGTCAATAATTCTGAAATCATTTGCTCTTGAGCTCTATATAAAACTGCCAACTTGATGCCTGCACTTTAATAATCTGTAAGAAACATCAAATTCAACATGTTTATATAATCTTCCTTCAAAAATATGCTTCTTCTTATTTTTTAAATTTTATTTTAATTAATGGTTGCTGAGTAAAAAATCTGGAAGCTATTCTCATTCTTCTCTCTTCTTTAATCCCATGTTACATGTTCATTCTTTCATTCATTAAGATAAGTGCCTACAAGCACTCTTTCAAACAATCATCTCTACTCCATTCTGTTTAAAACATTCTGTTACCTCAATAATAATCTAATTTGCTAAATTATCTCCTCTACCACCCTCTTAGCTCATGCTCCAGGTCTTACCTGAACTATAGCAACAACCATTCTGACTGTGCCACTCTTGTTTTCTTTATTCTTCTCTATCTCATCATATTTAATTCTTCTATTACTAACTTCTAATTATGAAAACCTCCAAAGAAGTTTTATAATGAACAACAGCATCTACTCTCCACTTATATTCCACAATTGTTAACATTGTACTATATTTGCTTTATTTCACTTTTTATATAATAATTTTGTGAATATAAAAATAAACACATTTTATCTGCACTATTTGAAAGTAAGTTGTAAATAACATGACACTTCATCCCTAAGACTTCAATGTACACATCTTAAGAATATAAAGAAGATGCTTGTTATGATTTCATTCTTTTTAAATTTATTAAGACTTGTTTTGTGGCCTAACATGTGGTCTATCCTGAAAATATTCCATGTGCACTTGAAAGAGTGTGTATTCTTCTTGCTTTGGGGCGATATGTCCTAAAAATATTAATCAAATCCATCTGATCTAGTGTGTCATTTAGGGACTCTGTTTCCTTGTTGATTTTCTGTTTGGAGACCTGTCCACTGGTGTCAATGGGGTGTTAAAGTCCCTTACTGTGGTTGTATCATTGTTGATCTCTCCCTTTATATATTTAGATGCTCCTCTGCTGGGTGCATAAATATTTACTAGGTTTATACCCTTTTGTTGGATTGATCCCTTTATCATTATGTTATGTCCTTTTTTGTCTCTTATTATAGCCTTTGTTTTAAAATCTATTTTGTCTGATATAAGTATTGCTACCCCAGCTTCTTTTTTAATTTTCATTTGCATGAAACATCTTTTTCTATATCCTTACTTTTAGTCTTTTTGATCTGAAGTGGGTCTCTTGTAGACAACATATGTATGGGTCTTGTTTTCTTATCCATCCAGGCCCCCTATGTCTTCTAATTGGAGCATTTAATTCATTTACATTTAAAGTAATTATTGATAGGTTCATAGTTATTGCTATTTTATCATTTATATTTATGTTATTTTTTTCTCTCCCTTATTTTTCTTAAAGAAGTTCTTTTAACATTTCTTGTAATGTCTTATCATTTGCAACAACATGGATGTACCTAGAGAGTTTTATGCTAAGTGAAATAAGTAAGAGAAAGAAAGACAAATACCACACAATTTCACTTATATAAGGAATCCAAAGAACAAATAAATGAATGAATGTAACAAAAATAGACTCATACAAACACATAACAAACTGATGGTTGCCGGATGGGAGGGGAGTTGGGGGCTGGGTAAAAAAAAGGGAAGGGATTAAGAAGTACGAATTTGTAGTTACAAGAGTCATGGGAATGTAAAGCAAAACACAGAGAATATAGTCAGTAATATTGTAATAATTATGGATAGTTCCATGTGGGTACTAGACTAATCTGAGGGCAGGGGATCACTTTGTAAATTATATAAATGTCTAACCACTGTGCTGTACTCCTGAAAGTAATATAAAATAATATTGAATGTTGGCTCTAATAGAAAATAAAAAAGAATACAGAGAATGTCCTGTGAAATCATGATATTGTATCTAAAAAAATTAATAATTCCATGATATCCTTTAATATCCAGTCTGTAGTCACAATTCCCCAATTGTTGCAAGAATGTCTTTTATGGTTGCTCCATCTCAATCAGTGTTCTATATGGATTAACTTGTTGCATTCCACTGTTATATCTTTTACATCTTATTTTAGAACTGTCCCCAATCATTTTTAAATGACATTGACTTTTTGTTAAGATAACTGCATTGTCAAATGTCCCACATTCTGAATGTGTTGGTTTATTTCCTCATTATTTTGAGATGCTAAATTTTAATACTTGGACAAGCTCTCTATTCTCTTTACTACCAGCTCTCTATTCTCTTCACTGTAACTACATATTTTTCCCCTTTTCAACTGAAAAGTGATTTGTCAGATGACCCTCTGGCACCATGCTACTGTTGTTGTTTCCCAACATTTTACCCAGTGTTTTAGTACCCATTCATAATCATTGGCTGCATCAACTACTAAGTTGGGGTAATCTTTTAAAAATGTAAATCTAATCATTATTTCCCTTTAGTCATTTTCTATTACTACAGAATAAAGGCCAAAACACTTAGAAGGCCTTCCAAGACCCTCAAGATCTGCTTAGCCCTCCAAACTGTTCTTTCTCCTATCTTCTCTTCACTCTATGCATTCTATCAAAATTTGTTTCTTTCAGTTTCTCTGCCTAGATATTTCACACATCTTGTTTGCTTGCTTGAAGCATTAACTCCTATTCATCACTCAGGTCTCTTCTTATATATTATTTAATCATGGAAGTTTTTTTCTGGCTTCTCTAGAATAGGTTTCTTCATAATATGCTCCATTGTGCTCTATACCACGATACTATCATCTCCCACAGTGGCTATTCTACCAGTTAAACCACAAGCTAACAGAGGATCCTAGAGGAAATGCGCACGTTAGACTGAAAGGTCACATATTCTGCTGTTAGCGATGTATTTGACCTTCTGAATATCTGCTTTTCTGCCGTTTCTGTTTATTTTTTAAGAGAAAATAAAAATCCACATGACTTGAAGCAAAGCTGAAAGTCTCTGTAAAGCCAGATAATAATGTTTTCTTTTAAGCTAATCTCTTTTTGCAAAGCTGTGGATTCCAAAGGTTTTTAGTAGGCAATAGAGGGTCTGGTTCTTTGAAGGGATAAAATGTCCAAAACAGTTTTGCCCTGATTTTTAGCTCAAGGGCAAGGAAGAGAAGTCATCCGATGCACTTTCTCTGTAACTGCTGATGATAAAAGGTTCAGCCTGAAATTCTGACCCCTCTGTTCCCTCCAGAGGAGGATTAAAAGAGAGGCAAATGAAAATATGTTTAATTTTTCTTCCAGCAATTCAGCTTCCACTGACTTTTACTTTTCAAGTTCTTTTAGCTTTTGGGGGTTCTTGCTGTTAACAGAAAAAACAGTTGCTATTATCATTATGACTGTACTGTAGCAGCTGCACTTTTATTCTGCCACCTGGAAAACATCAAAACTTAAATGACCCATTATCATCTTATTTAGGTGAAAGAACACATCTGTAGACTAGCTGCTCTGGTGACAGTCACGGTGAGTCCCTCTGAGGCCAGTACTCAGGACCACTCGATTCTACACGCCAGTGCATAGCCTTCATCTAAGTTAATAATGGAGTGGCAGGAAACAGGAAGCATTTATAAAATAAGATAATACCATCTGAAGCAAACTTACAACTTTTTGAATGTAAGTTTAAGTCATTTCCATACTGTGTATATTAACAGAAAATAAACATTTCGCTGGCAATAAATAGGACACGCTTCCACACAGTTCTCATTTCTCCCAGTTTCCCATGTGTCTCGAGGATGATTTTCTAGTCCCAAAGTTGGCTTATTTTTCATTTTGTCAGGTTCACAAGGTGGAGTTTTTCAACTCCGGTTACTCCTCTTTAGTAGAGCCCTCCTATGCTATATGGTCTTCTAGGGGAAAAAAAAAAATCTCAGCCAATTTTAATTGTATACTTCACACAAACAGAACTTTAGAAAATAACCAAAATAAGTTTTTGGTCCAAAATAACTGGTCTGGGTCTAGATGACAGCAGTCCTTAAGAAGGAAAAAGGTGGCGCCTATGTGGAAGGGGAACAGAGGCTTTTGCTAATAGCCACATTTCAGCTTTATTGTCATGGTCTCTTATTGAGTTTCCTCATCTCTGAGTTTGTCTTATCTCCTGAGGAGAAGGCCCTCATTTACAGCTGGCAGTTACTAGGATATCCCTAGTAAAATGAAGATGGTCTTGCCATTTGGACTATAAAATTAAACAGACACACAAAGAACATTTGCTCCATCATACCATTTGATCAAAGGCCATATGTCCAAACCCATGGAAGACAAAACCTATAATTAGTGAGTGAAATATTATCCTTACTGAAATCAGGGAGGTCTAAGTGCCTTCATTATAAATGTTTGAAAGCACATGGAAAAGCATAGATAAACTGAGTATAAAAGTAGTCTAAGTATATTCAGTATGCAGAGAATATCTACTAGGTATATGCTTGACTCTAAGAATAAGGATCCTCACCCATAAGGGACCAATAGACCTTACAAAGTATTCACCCAGAAATAACAGTGTAATAACTGATGTTGGGTTACAATAACAAAGAGGTTATCCTTGGGAGAGACATAAAAGATTAAAATATAGGCTTTACAGAACAAGTAGAAGTTGATTAGGTATAGCAAGAATGATGCTATTTTAGGGCAGAGGTAAACAAAGCAATAGATCTGCTTTCTCTAGGCAAGTTTTTCATCTTAGCCTTTTTCTCTAGTCTGTAGCATCTATCACGTACCACATATTTTTAGGTAATTTTGGTTAACAGGTTAAAAAATAAAGGTTCCATATTCATTTAAATGGCATGAGATTGTAAGAGAAATGTGCTACACGGGAATGTTGACTATAAATTGTTTTAATAGATTGAATATAATTGGATAAAATCATTTAACGTAAAGGGGTTTACAGTATTTTCCTGTCTTCTTTTGCCTGGTTGTTTTCTTCTTCTTTCCCTCTTCTTCAAGGAGAGAAAAGATGAAATTTCCCCCACATGCAATTTCTTGAGAAAATAATGCAGAGGAAAGCACTGTACTCCCAGAGGCCTGACTGCATCTGGGGGATGCGAAGGATCAGGAACACGTTATTGGCTCACAGACGGCATAGAGAAAGAGCTGGTTTTAGAACTAAAATGACAGAGACTGGACAGAATGGATGACAAAGCTCTCTGGGGTAGAGGAGAATAGAAGCAGATAGGAGAATTTAAAATAGTTGCCATGATGAAAGGAAGTCTATTTCTAGGTGATGAACACACAATGCTATACATATATGACTTTCTATTGAATGATACACTTGAAATTTATTTTATTTTGTTAATCAATGCCACCCTAATAATCATAAATAAATACATACATACATACATTCACATATAAAACAGTTGCCATGAAATAGGAACCTTTTTAACTTAGAAAGACAAGTAGAGATTAGAATTTCTATCTGGGCTTGGCTTGTTTAGGTATGTCCCTGCTCTGGCCTTGAGTCAGATGGGCAGAGCTCCAAAAGTATGTCATATGTAAAATATATAATTTTCTAGGGTTGAGTCATACTTAGCAATATGAGAAGGAAAGCAGGATAGGGATTTACATTTATCGAACACCTGTCATATTTGTCATATTTCAGGCATCCTGTTAGATATTTTATGTATGTTTCTCAATACTCATATTGGGTTCCTTCACCTTGCTTTCAAAGCTGCCCACTCTTGGGAGCCTCTGGTTGCTCTTAGATACTCCTGCTGCACCAGGTTTATAAAGTGAAACTCCTAAGTTATCATCCACTCAACACTTGGGCCAACAGAAATATCCCAAATTTTTAAAATCTTCATCAAAATTTACCTGTGTGCCAGATCCCAGATAGAAAACTGATACACAACATACATATTAATGTTTTCCCATGTACCACTCCCCACATGTGTGATTTTTTCAAATGTGGTGGTGTCTAATGAGATTTTTAACTTGGCCAGGTTCACCTGACCCATGCCATGGTTATTTGCTCTTGGTCCCCCTTTTCTAACAAATGAGGTGTTTTTAATAACTAAGGAAGTCCACTTATATGTAGTCAGGTGCAGTTAGCCTAAAAGGGATTCGCTGCGTCAGATGGCTTTCAATGTTCCTCCCTCTGTATATCAGCTCCCTAGAGCTGCTATAACAAATTACTAAAAGCTTGGTGGTTTGAACAAGAGAAATGTATTCTTTCCCAGTTCTGGAGGCCAGAAGTCTAAAATCAGAAGTGTGACCAGGGCCACACTCGCTCTGCCGGCTCTGGGGGAGGCTTTTTCTTGCTCTTCCAGCTTCCGGCTGGTGGCTCCCAGAATTCCTTGGTATGTGACAGCATGACTCCAGTCTCTGTCCTTGTTTTCACATGGCCTTCTTTCCTGTGTCTGCATCCTCTCCTCTTCTGATAAAGACACCATTCATTGGATTCAGGGGTGCCTTAAATCCAGGATGATTTTGTCTTGAAATCCTTAACTAATTATATCTGCAAAGGCCATATTTCTAAATAATGACACATTCTGAGGTTCTGGTTGGACATGAATTAGGGTGGGTGGGAGGGGTTACTCAACCCACTAACACTCTTGGTAGTCAAACCAAGGGGAAAAAGAAGGCTGAAAGAGGACAAATGCTCTCCTGAACCCTCTCAGGGGATACTGCTTCTTGTTTTCTCATTTACCTGTCTGTTTCATGAGGTGGTTTTGCACTGTGGCAGTTACATTGCACCTGGTTGTTAACTCATGACAGTTTGAAAAGAGGCTGCCTCCTTACATGTAGCTCGCTTTGCCTTTTTATTGCCTTTCATCACCTGTTTCCATGAGTCTGTTTTTGAGATGTCCATACAACACAGAACGCTCACAGAAATTTTAAATTACCCTCAACCTGTGTCTCTTTCAGGATGACTGATTTGTGAGTATCTCACCCATTGAGAATTGCTGTTTACAATGATTTTTCTCTAGCTCAATCTGCATTTTAATAAACTGAATTCTAGATGTGGCTCAGGTACCAACTGTCGTGTCTATTTTAAACATGCCCCCGGTGTTAAGTCACTTTTCACTGTGTGACAGTTTTTCCATCCCAGCCAATTTGAACTAAGCTTTTCAAGAGAAAATTGGAAAATTGGCCAAATCTGTACCATTCTTGCTGTCTGAGTGACACATCCATGTTTTCTGAAAACTAAGCCCAGACACGTGGTCTAACATGGCTGAGTGCACTCACTGGAACTACATATCAGAAATCCAAACTTCTCTCTAAAGTCAATTTGCTATGAGTACAAGAGTGCTCAATAAACACTAAGCCAGGTTTTACAAAAAAATGTCCAGCTACAGTGCCCTTGCCTTCTGTGAAGGTAAAAATATTTCCATAAAAAGAATATCTTCCCTCTTATGTCAAATTTCAAACTTCTTTTTACTTGATTCAAAGGCAAAATTAAGCCAGGAAATGGAAACAATGCTATAGTTTTAGAATAATCTGTGAGAAAGTATTATTTGTCTTACTGTGTACAAACTAAATATTTGTCTTAATATGTGCAAACATAGCACTATTTCAAGATTCAATAGATGATTTCCAAAAGCAATCATCTTACCAGTGAAGACCTATAAAGATACTTAAGATTTAGTCAATAGAGTCACAAGGATATTCTAGGCAATCAATTTAGTAATGCTATATGCAAATTATCCAACAAAGTAGATAGAAGTTATTTTAATTCATTGCAAAACGCAGTATCTTTGGTTTTTGCCTTTTAAAACCATTTTTTGCAACTTTACTCCTAATTTATTTAAACATGTTTGTTTTATTTTTCTTAGAAAAAAAAAAACTCTTAAATAGTTAATTAGGCTATCCATTCAAAATATTTAATTTCCTTTTTGTAAAAAAAAAAAATTCTTTTTTGATGTTTCCTTCCCTTCATCATTTCACACAGTTATTTTAAAACAACTTCTCACCCCTTTAGCTTCTTTTGGCAGAAAAAAAGAAAGCACATTCATCTTCATTCATACTCTATTTCAGGACTCCTTCCTGAGTCTTCTAACAGCTCAAATGAAGTCCAGCTATTATCTTTGGGGTACAATATAAGTAAATAAATACAATTCAAATAAAACAGAATTTCCTACAAGAAATAACTGTTCTAATACTAGCAACAACCAACTCAATCCCAAGTTTGTTCTGTCCCCAAATGTTTATTTTTGATGTTTCATTCTCCATAAATCTTTATAAATGGTCATATAGTACAGATCTGGGCCCCTCTGAGAAGAGTGCACATTCCTCTTCCCCTTTGCCCCATTTTCTCTACTCTCAGACACGTGTTCAAGTGGGCTAACCCCTGCTTAAAACCACTTTTGGAAACTTCTCCACTCCTAATTTATTTAAACATGTTCATTTTATTTTCTTGATATCTGATCTCCCATGTTCATTCCAGAGTCTCTGCAATGTGCCACCTGTACCTCCTCAGATCACCCCCAGAGGGACAATCCCAGTTGACACAGAGAATCAGGAAAGAGTTACACATACAAATTGGAATGTCTCCTTAGCTCAAACCTCATTACCTCTAAGGCCTTGCTCATGTCCAGCCCCTTCTTGGTAATGGATTCCTCTCTGGTCACAGGGCTGGGCAGACCACCCAAGGCTGAGGCAGCCACAGTCTTTGCCCTATAATAACTGCTCTAATTTGGGCAAGTAAACTCATGGAAGAAAAGGAAACCCTTTTTTCTTCTCTGGTATCCCATTAAAACAGTGCAAGCCCTGAACTCTTGTAGTTTCATCTCCTAACACATTTATAGCAAAGGGGAGTGAGAGAAGCAGATGTCACAGATCAGGAGATAATCCTATGGCTCACTCCCATGATCCAGGTGCCCTAGAAGATGGTCCCAAATCTCCTGTTGGATACAAACAAATAAAAAATTTGCTTTTTTAGATTAAATCGGATTAGTTGGTCCTATGTCTCTAACAACTAAAATAATCTTGACTAATTTAAAAGGGTGAGATTCTGGGAAAAAAGTTGAGCATAAGCCTTAGGCACACTATCAAGTGTGGGGCCAACCAACCAGAGATTTACCTGTTTGGAGGTGTGGGGAGGTGATAGTAATAACTGGAAAGAGAAACAGAGTAAAAAGACAAGGGAATTCTAAAACTCAGGCTATTGTCAGTAGAAGCTGGACAAGCAATCTCCAGAGCTCTGTATCAGAGTAACTACAGAGCTCAAGATAATTAAGAGATGTGTGGCAGCAGGTGTCACAGACTTGACCTTGTGAACTAGGCAAATGGGTAGGTAATGAGTTGGAACAGAAAAATGAGCCACAAGTAACTGGAGTTGGTACAACAGAATCCTAGTAGACCCAAGCAAAAGACCAACTGATATGGATTTCTTTAGCCTTTATATTCTCTCCTAGGATTTCATTGCCCCCAGAATCTGAGATGGAACAAAACAAGTTGTAAGGGCATGTATCTATAGCCTCTATCATTTTCCTCTTTACAACTACTATTAATCTCTGTTTGCAGGCTTGATTTTAAGCCATATCCCTGAGTGTTATCTTTTGCCACTTCTTAGCCGATATGGGAGACTTTCTATCCAGTCGATTTCTAGTTTCTAATATTTGTGTGAACTGAAAAAGTCATTCTTCAAAACATATGTGAGCTTAGGTTTTTGAGGGTTGGTCTGAAAACCCAACCACAAAAGAAATGGGCTCTGATTAGAATCAAGAAAATTCCTTCCCTAACTTGCAACTCCAAAAGCCAACTAAAAGAAAGCACTAAACGATCTGATTAATTGTTGCTGTGTAAAAACCATCCCAAAACTTAGTAACACTATAACAACCGTTTTTACTATATCTCATGATTCTGGGGATCAAGAATTGGGTAAGGCTCTGCTGAGCAATTCTGCTCACTTGGAATCTACTGGGATCACTTGTGCCTGATATCTCGGTCCCTTTAGTCTTAGAAGATCCCAAGCATGTCACTCACATGCCTGAAACCAAGGCAAGAATAGCTGCAAAGCTGGGATCAGCTGGGCCCTTCTCCCTCTCCATGTACTTTCAGGTCCCTCCACACAGTTTCTCCAGTAGGGTAGTTGGCATGGCATCTCAGAATTCCATGAGGATAAAGTAAAAGCTGCCTGTCCTCTCAAATACTGGGTCCAGATTGGCAAAGTATCATTTCTATCATAAGCTACTAGTCAAACCGACACCAACCAGGCCAGATGCAAAGGGAGAAAAAGTAGACCTTCACCTTTCCATGGGAGGAGTGTCAAAGACTTTTCAGCCATTTTTAATCTACACCAGTGTTCCTCAGAGACTCTTTAAAGGCTGTACTCTCATAATGGCTACAGCTCTGGGGTCCTGTCTTATTTCAGTGTTCAAAATCTATGATCAAACCCCATTTCTACAAGTTTCTTCATGTGAGTTCAGTTATTCTAAATGGGAGAGAATATTGTGCCAGGAATAGTGCTAGGCCCTGGAACTATGATGATAAATAAGGTAGACATATCATTTCCGCCCTTATACAGATTACACTCTGATAGATACTGTCAGAAAGTAAGAAGCAATCACCATACCCTCTGATAAGTTCTATGATACAGTGTTTAGAGCATGGAACATGTTCCAGAAGAAATGACACAAAAAGGGTGACAATATGAGTAGGAGCTGGCGCAACAATAAAGGAAATAGTATTTAGGATGGAAAGAGCAATGTACAAAAGATTAAAATTTTTATGGACAGAATGGTGTCAATCTGCTTCTAGAATAAAGCTGGAAATGAGTGAAAGGCATATAAAAAAAGAAATAGTAGAAAGGAGACTGGAAGAGTAATCAGGAGCCAAATCAAGAAGAGCATTGCAATCATTTTAAGAAATCAGGACTTTATCCTTAATGTGAGGACCTAAGAATAATAGAGAAGTTGAGGGATTTAAGCAGAGAAAAGACAAGATTAGATTTCTGTTTCTAAAAGATCTCCCTGACTTCAATAGGGGAATGCATTGGATGGTAGCAACTAGTGGCAAGAATATTTAGCAGACTGTGCAATAATATAAGTGAAAGATCGTGGTGGCCTGAATAGGGTAGTGCAGTAGTATAGAGAAAGAGTGGGCAGTAGCTGTAAAAGCTATTCTGAAGGACAAATCAATTGGGTATGGTGACTGGATACAGGTGGCGAGGGAAGTGAAAGAGGAAAGGCTGCGACCCACCCAGCTTGTGATTTAAGTTTTTTGGGAAGATAATAGTATCATCCACTGAGGCAGGGAACACAGAAGTGGCACATTTTGGAGACAAGAGTATTCACTCTTGTCTTTTGTATTCACTCTTGTATTTTGAATGCACTGAACTTGAGGTACCAATGAGGTATTCAAATAGAGATGTTCTATATGTGGTGAGAAAAAAAAACTCTTAAAAGACTAAAAATGCATGGCCAGAGGAGTTTAAGGAAACAGAAGAGGGTAATGCCACAGGAACAAAAAGGAATCAATGTTCAAGAAAGAGCAGAGTGATCAGTAGTTTCAAATGCACTCCCCATGTTCTAGGCGGAGGGTCAGAAAATGGGGCCCAAAAATGAGTGAGACATTCATCCAGCCCTTGGAAACATTGTTGTATTATTTTCCTGTGTCTGATCACTACCTTGGCTCCTTGGTACTGAGATTTTTATCTTTCTCCCTGAAATTCTCCTGGACTCTGGAACACTGGCCCAAATCCCAGTTTGCATGGCATGGTACCTGGTAATGCTAGCTCTTATTACTTCTTACAAAACACTACTGATGCAGTGCTTGACTCCCCACTGCCAAAAATTGTCTTCCTTCCTTTCCCTATTTAATTGGGTTCTGTTGTTTCCAGATCCATTATGATCTGGCTTATTTTGTTTCTGGTTGAATGCAAAGACCAACTCTCCTTCTTACTGCCCCTGCCCAGCATGGGCCACTTGTTCTTATTAACAGAATGATCCTAAGACATACATAAGACAAAGGACTTGTATTCTTGAGGATAAGAGTTCAAAGGAATCTCAAGGCTTGTTTTTTTCTCTTTCCTAGAACTCTGGCAGCTTTTTTGTGTGTTCCCTTAAGAAATGTACTGTGAAATTTCTTAATTCTTTCAGAGGACATTTATCAGCGGGGTACTGACCCTGCAGTATCTTTGGACAGGCAGGTTTTCTTCAGTGCCGGAGTTCTCAGCCTTTCCTCCTGTTATATCCTATACATTTGACTCCCTGTGGGGTGGGGAAATCAGGGCAGACCATGGGCTCATCTGTTCCTTGGAACTGCAATATCACCTGGCTGATGGAACCTTATGGCTGAGCTTTGGAGAGAGGCATTCTTTCCTGCCATTGGTAGGAATTTAGGGCAGCTTCTTTCTGGCTCATAAAGTTGTCCTTGGTAAACACTATAATTTTGTCTGTTTAGTCCTTTCTCAATTTACCATGCTGAAAGGAGCTGAGCCTCGGTATAAATAATGCACAATATAGTACTTGGATAATAATTGAGGAGCATATTATAATGGATAAAATTTTTTAGTAATAGATGTGATTTTTTCCATCTATGTTTTGCCTAGACTGGTATCAAATGAGCACACAGCCACTGCCAGCAGTTTTATGGAAAGAGAAAATAGCCAGGCTACAATTTTTCAAATTTGTGGTAAAAAATTCAAATATAATTTATCAAGTGCTGATTGTGCTTTTAATTTCACAATACACAAGCAAATTTAATTACAGTGTAATTCAGTATATATTACAAATTTCAGATGAGTGAAGTCACATCACATGGGAAGGTGACCTTCAAAAGAGTATCCCATTAACCTAAATTTGCATATAATTAGAATTACTCTTAACATTTCTTAACATTGTCAACATTTTGACAATGTTTCATGCTTTTGATTTGAATGTACTTTTAATAAGGTCAGAACAGGCATTTTTCTTGCAGAGTTCATGTAGATCTCTGTTCCACTGGTCATCAAAGATGTACTCTAGGGCTCAAATTCTCATAGTTGGCTTGAATTTCCAGGTGTGAGACAAAAACAGAAGCCTTTTAAACCTTTGCATATAATTTGCCAGGCAACAAACTTGCACAAGTTGATACATATAAGTTAGCAATTCGTGGCAGAGCATGAGGATCCTACATATGCCACATTGCTGGGAGATACACAGTAGTTTCTTCCACCCTCAGAACAGTGCTCAAGGATCTCACCATGCCCTGTTTTACAGCTCCCTTCCAGAATGGAGGTATAAACATAGTTATGACTATGGTGCTTCCGGCTGGCTTTCTGGTCAAGGGATTGTCTGGATCAAGGAGTGAGCACAGAAGTCCCAGTTCAAAGTGCTGATAGTACATAGGTGGAAACAATTAGCACTAAAATAACTTCATTTGAACTGAAACATGGTCTATATAACACCCACACTTTGTGAAATAATGAAATGGCCTATACAGTTGCACTAAGTATGTTATGTTCCAGTAAGAGACAACGTGACTACAGAAGGAGCCAATCTGGATCTCATTTATAGTTTGAGTGATTTTTAGTTTATCAATTTACAAAGCAAAAAGAGCTTATACCAAGTTAATTCTAACAAAAGCCTCAAAAAAAAAAAACAACACATCTCTAGTACATCTTTTTTGTACTGGGTCACTGAAAAGAAAAATAGAACACATTTCAGAGAAGCTCCTCTTTATTCCAAATCCACCTCTGGTATCAGGCACTATAGCAGTATCATATGACTACTTCTCCCTAACTTACACAGTATTCCTTAAGTCTCAGTCCAAAATATTCAAACTTCAGATATTTCATTTTCAAATTGAACCTCAGTAGTATTTTAGATCTTTTCACAGATGGTGACAATTAGATCAAGTACTAGAAAAATTTAATCCATACTTTTTTGCTGTTGTTGCTTGAGGTAGAATAGCATAGTGGGGAAGTGTGGGCTTAAAGCAGCAAGCACAGATATGAAACCTCACACTTTTATTTACTGTCTACATGACTTTGGGCAATTCTTGGGCAATTCTATTTGCCTCTGTAAGTAAAATGAGGTTAACAATATCTATTTAGTAAGGTTGTAATGATTACATAATATATTTTAAGTTGCTAATATCAACTAAGCCAATGGTTCTCAAACTTAATTTGCAAATGAATTACTGTAGGAACTTGATAAAAATAGCAGTACATTCAGAGGTTCATATTCAAAGGGTCTGGGGAGGAACCGGATAATTCACATCTATTAACATATACCTCAGGTAATTCTGTTTCAAGTATTCCAAAGAGCATACCTTCAGAAACATTACAGACTCTTAGATGTTAATTTCTTTTCTTTCCCTTCCAGTAAACTATGCCTAGCAAGAATAGGATTGGATTTTGGAATCAGACATTCTCCTTAACCAGTAATTTCAGAACTTTGCTAATGGTCTCTAAGCCCCAACTCTATTCCACTGTCAATCACTGACCTCACACTGCCAATATTCAGAAAACGGAAGCCATTAGATGGGAGTCAATGAATATTTATTGGATGCCTGATATATAAAAGGCATAATTCTAAGGCAGCTATCAGCAAACCATGGCCCATGAGCCAAATTCTGTCTGCTGCCTGTATTTATAAATGAGTTTTACTGGAACAAAGCCATGTTCATTTGTATACACATTGTCTATAGCTGCTTTTGTGCTACAATGGTTAAGTTGAAGAGTTTCAACAAAGACTATATGGCCCTCAAAGCTTAAATTATTTGCTACCTGGCCTTTTCAGAAAAAGTTTGCTGACTCTAGATGGATTTTTGGACATAATTTCCCTTATTAGTCCATTATTTCTTATTTGGTATTCCTTAACAAGTAGCACTTCCTCTTCACCTCGAGAAGTCCCAGTATTGCAACCTTGAAATTTCCTGTTCTACTTCAGAGCCAACAAAAAGAGTATTCAAAAACAGTGCTTTGAGAGAAAATTTCAAAGTTCACCATTTATTTCATTAGATCTTGATTTAAGTAAATATGGAGTCATATCAGTTTGGATCCTTTACACCAAAAATTAACTTTTGTTAATGTAAACACAATATGGAAAACGTTGGAGGTATATTTAGATGCTAAAAATCTGAGTAAGCCAGAATTCCACAGAACCAAGTCAGGAACCCTGGGGCCTTAAGCAGTAAGAATTTCTTAACTGTGGTATCTAGGTATCAAGGTAATGAATGGCTGGATTAGTATACCCAGTTCATGTATCATTCCCCTCAAAATTCAAAGTCCTAGAGTAAAGTGCCTGATTAGTGTATGTTGGATGCATATCCACCCCCTAGAGGTGGACTGAACATCTTGACTTCCTCCTCATCAAGAGTATCTGTGACACAAAGAGAAAATTCAAAGAGAAAGAAGAGTGCTAATAAGAAAGGGTTATAATTTAAAGAGAAAAGAAAACATCAAATGCCCAATATTAGTTATTTGAGAAAGGAAAGGTAGGAGCTCAAATTGTTTCCAAATCCATTTTAGGTTTTGATTGAAAAGGGAATGAGAGATCTGAAATGAGGCATTTTTCAAGAAGTTTATCTTTTCCATCAAAATCACACCAGATTTCATTTAAACCTTGGCTGTTTCATTTTCACCTTTCCAGAATTTCTTCTCACCTATTACACTCTCCAGTCTATGTAGTAACTCTTAGAGTGATGCTCTTCAGCATGAGCCTGGCTTGACGTTCATAATGCCAGCCTACCCTTTCAAGCTGATTTGGTCCTAGAAGACATGGGTGACTGCCATATATTGGTAATATATATTTGTTGCCTACATTTGTCTCCAAATTCCTCTTTTTACCAATATACAAGATCATTAACTAGGGGCATAATGGACTCAACAGCCAAGTTTGCTTTTATTTAACAAACATGTAATTCCTTAATATGCGCCAGATATCATCCTAAGTCCTTTATAAATATTACTTTACTAAGAACACTAAGAGGTAGATGATATCGTTAATCCATTGTATACATGAAGAAATTAAGAAAAAGAAATGTTAAATAAGTTAATTTCCCTGAGGTCACACAGCTACTAAGTGACAAAGACAGGATTTCAATCCAGGCAGTCTGGCTATAAAACTTTTCTCCCAAAACCATGCTGCCACTCAAATGTTATGAAGATAACTGAACAAAAAAGAGATTGGAGATATGACATTGACCATATTAGCAATTAAAGATCATGAACAGTTTAATCCTCTGAAGTTCAGCTTTATGGAATTCCATATAGCAAAGTTGAAGCAAAACAAACAAACAAACAAACAAAACACCTCATCTTCTAATTACAAGTATCTACCTATGCCTGACTCAATTAAGTGAATCTACAATCTATTGTTCTGTTTCTTTATTTTTTCATTATTTATTTACACAACAATCATGTGCAGAGACTGCTATATCCAGGCAGCCTTCAATGTGTTAGGGATAGGAAAAGGCATATGTTTGTGACATTGAAGGAGAGGTATCTCATCCAGATAGGAAGGAGTCATGGGGAGGCTTTTCGAGGACAGACCTATAAATTCCTTGAAAGCTGGCCATGTAGGGAGGAGGCAGTGACTAGGGGACAGCAGACTCCTGGAGTGGGGAGCTTGAGCCTAGTCCCTGAAACTGTATTTTGAGTATGACCATTATATAGGAAGCATCTGAGACTGCTGTCCAGTTTGGTACCCACTTTGGTACCCAGTTTGGCTATTTAAATTTAATTCATGTAAATTAACTGCAATTAAAACTTAGTTTCCCAGTTGCAGCAGCC
This sequence comes from Macroglossus sobrinus, assembly GCA_004027375.1. Taxonomy (NCBI): domain Eukaryota; kingdom Metazoa; phylum Chordata; class Mammalia; order Chiroptera; family Pteropodidae; genus Macroglossus; species Macroglossus sobrinus. The sequence goes on along the minus strand of PVKZ01000346.1, from coordinate 821,647 downwards.
ATACTTCAAATGCTCACTAGTTGCATGTGGCTAGTAGCTACCGTATTGGACAGTGCAGGTAGAGAGATATTCCATTATCACAGGAAATTCTACTTGGATAGCACTGGTCTAGACTGTCAACATGGGGTACTATTTAGAAATGTTAATTTTCAAGTCAGACCCTAAAACTAGTCAAACAAAATCCCCGGAAATGAGGCCTGAGAATCTGAATTTTTAACATGTCCTCAGGTAATTCTGATTGAGAACCAGCGTTGTAAAGTGTGAGAAAAAGCCCAGCCACTGATGAAGCTGGTGAGAGAGGCAGAGGCAGTTCACAAGAAGCATTTTAACACTAAAGAACCAGAAAACAAGGAAATTCTTTGAAAGGAGAGAAGAATTTAGATAGCACCCTCCAAACTTTTCTCCATCCTACTGCCAGAAGGCCTTCATAAAACTGAGATCTCATCTTGCCAAAACCTTTCCTTGACCAGCCTTTCCACTGCTTTCAACCAATAATCAAAATCTCTAACATGACCTGTAGACATTACTCTCTTCAAGACCCTTCTTTTAGATCCCTGACACTTCCTTACACCACGACCTGGGGTGCTACTCTCATCCTCCTCACATTTTTGCCTTAGAAGCCCTAACCATTGTATGCAGCTATCCATTAAAAACTCTAAGCATCCTGAAGGCAGAGGAAGCCACTGTTTAGCTGATCATTTCTAACCAGCACCCAGTAGAGTGCCTAGCTCATAGTAGGTATTTTGTAAATATCTGTGAAATGAATGCATATTTTAGAAAGATCATTGGTGACAGGGTGGAAAATGAGTTGGGATAGGATTGCCAGTGGCAAGGCATGAAGCAGAGAGCCAAGCTGGGAGAGTGTTGCAATAGTCCAGAGGAATGATGATTATGATCAGACAGAAGCAGTAGCAGTGAGTATGGAGAGACAGGAACAAACCCAATAATTAGTAAAAAGAATCAGCAAGAACTACATAATTTGCACGAAGATGAATCTGCACCAACTGTCACTTTCTATCTCTTTAATCTTGTACTCCCTTTACCCCATCCCTTCTAGATGCCTGTAGTCCCTTCTCTTTATCCATTATCCTTTGGTTATTCTTCTTCCCTCCAATTGGTTTTTGGTCTCTGCTACTTTTTAATTGATGCAGTTCCTCATATGCTCAGGGCTATTTACCATAGGAAGCCTCAATGAACTTTCCTCACTGTCTGTCTCTTAATCTATAAGCTCAGTTTGATTTTCCTGCCAAGAAGAAGGAGAATAAAACTCAAAAGGAAGCTCATTCATCTAAAAGCAGAGCATCGCACAAACTCTGGGCTTGCTTTTTTCGGAAATGTCAGATCTCTGAAGATAGAGAACTTTTGAAAAGGTTATCTAAATAACATCTTTTCACTCTACCCCTAATTCCACTGCAACACAGCAACCACTAATGAGATAATGTAATTTATAATTATAAGTGGCATTAAATTCCAAATTCTATGTTTTATCTCTATTTTGTCCTGCTTTATCATTCAGAATCTGTATAATCAATCAAACATATCAGTCACTCCGTTCTCTACAATCTCATGATCAGTTGAACAATGCCATCTTACATTTTTGTTTCACAAACCTCTATTGCCCTTGTGGACTACTTCTTGTATCTGTTTGACCTTACCATCTAACCAGGAGCTGGAAGCACCTGCCTCTGTTGTCTCCCTGCCCTCACTCAAATTCTGGAATAAGCAAGCAGGCTCTCAGTAAGTCATTCCTTGAAGTCAATTAATTGAATTGCTTTGTTTTCTTCAAAACATTTCCCAATGATCTAAGCTCCCAGCAATAGACAAGATAGGCATTGTCCAAAATAGCTACCTTTTTAACCCATTTCAATTTACTCTTTAACTTGAATATCCAGCCTCTTCACCATCTCCAAACCCTCCGTAAATCTTTGCTCATTCTGATGCCCACAAACATATTTCATTCATGCCTCCTTACTCACTTATCTCATATTCTTCTTTTAAGATGGAGCTTCTTGGGGTTCTGGTTCAAGACGGTGACAGAGTATCCTGGGCTCACCTCTTCACCCTGACATGTTAAATCTGCAACTAAATGTGGAACAACTTCCTCTGAGAAAACAACTAAAAGACTGTCTGATTTACATATAGAGAGAATGACAGAAAGCCCACATCAAAGTGGGTAGGAAGCTGGAACACAATCTCACTATAACATTCCCACCATCAGTGACTCACTATCAGGAAGGAACTCAAAACCTAAGGAGTGAAGGATTTTAACTTCACATTGGGCACCCCAACTTGTAAGACCTGCACCTGAGATAGGAGGCTCTAAAACATTTAACTTTAAAATCAACGGGGCGTGTGTCCAGTAAACACACGAGGCTATAGTGATCTGTGAAACAACTCTTACAAGGTTTGTGCTCCCCAAGACTCACCTGCCAGGGCCCAGTGGCGAGGCAGCCAGCGATGGAGAGGCTCTGGGAATTTATGTGAATGATGCTCATTTACTAATCTTAAAACCTCTGCCTGAGGGGCAGGCATCTAATTTACCACACATCTAGCAGCTTGCTGGCTGGAGGACACCATCACTCCCTCTCTTTCTGCCCTGCTTTTGCTAATTTCCTCCCTCCCTCGCTTCCTTCCTTCCTTCCTTCCTTCCTTCCTTCCTTCCTTCCTTCCTTCCTTCCTTCCTTCCCTTTTCCTTCCTTCTTTCTCTCCTTCTCTCCCTCCCACCTACCCTTTCTAGGCTTTTTTTCCTTTTCCCTTGCTTTTTTCCTTTTTCTTTTTCCCTGCAGGCACCATCTCTGTGCTCTCCCTCTGCCTCAGTCCCCCCGGTGGGCGCCATCGTTGGGCTCTCCCTCCACCGCTCCAGAGCTCCAAGATCTCCCTAATGGGGGAGCTTTTATGCACATCTGGTCCTTCAGTTTTGCGGCTGCCACCCAGGGGTCACCTCTTGGTCACCCGGCTCTGGTAGCCAGGAAAGCTGGAGCTCCTGGGCTCCCAGGCTCCCAGGGACTGTATCAATCATAGAGAATCTTAGCAGAGCGCAACCCCCAGGGCACTGCGCAGGCGCTGACTGAAGCCCCAGGCTTTCTGTGAGAGGCCTGCTTGCTCAGCGCCAGAGCTTCTGCCTGAGGGGCATGCTTCTGGCTTGGCACACAACTAGAGCCAACCAAGATGCTCTCAGGAAAGGGAGGGTCAGCCTTTTGTATCTCTCTGTCAGTGAGTGATCGTGATCAGCTGCTTGCTTTAGTAGGGGCGGGGAAAGCTGCTTGCTTTAGTGGGGGCGGGGAGTAGAATTTCCACTAGGGTAGCTGCCTTTGGCCTAGGGCAGTTCTCACAGCCGCTGGGAGATAAGTGTGCCACCACTGAACTCTTTCTGGGCAGGGCACCATAGCCTCCACTACCGCATGAATTCTCAGTGGGGCAGATGTTCCCCCAAAGGGAGTTAAGTTAGTTTTAGGGGGTTAAATTAATTTTTGGACAGTGTAAAAATGGAAACTCTTTGATATTTCAAGGGTTTGTGGCTCTCTAAAGGCCCACAGTATATAAGCAGATGTATAGTCTATGGTATTAAAATTTTATGGGACGAGAAACAATTAGGAAAAAAATTCCAAAAGGTTTTTTAGAGGAGTAATAAAACATAGTAATAAAATTTGAGAAAAACTGCAGCATAGAATGTAATCTATTCTCTGAAGTCCTAATCCACTCATTGTTAATTAATTGTACATGTGTTTATACTTATTTTCTACTCCCCTCAGTACATAAAATAGGAGTGTACAATAAATGGCACTTGTTTCCTATTTGTGGAATTTAAACAGTGACAATGTCAGCAGCTGCCCCAGTTTGTGGGAAAATTCCCACCTGGATCTTAGTTCCTCCCTGATTATAAATTGAGTTTTTCCCCCACATGCCCTTATCTCCATCTAAAGTGTTCAAATTCAAAACCTGCAGTTCAGGGAGCTAAACGTGTCCAATGTTAGTGAATGAGCCACCATTTACTCATTCTACTCCACTTCCTGGTCTTAAATAAAAGGTCTTTTTCTTCCCTTTTTCACTTCCTCTGCACCTTTCTCCCTAGTTTCATTAAATTCCTCTTTCCCCTATTTTTACCACCTTTCTGTGTTAACTAATCTTTCAGATCTGAAAAATTGGTTCTGCAAACTTGCGTCTGTTAGCTCCATCTCTTATGTCCAAGCCCACTTTTTCATACTGCTTTGTGACGGTGGGGCTGGGACTCTGAATCATGACTCACCTTGGCTACATGACTCCCAGTGTGCTTCTGGCAAAAGGTGGCACACTAAAGGAATGCTGATGACCAGCAAAAGGAAAAGGGGCATGCTTTTTCCAGACTGTTTGCTATTCCTGTCAATGTCACCTCAGCAATAGCCCTTCACCTGGACAGTGGAATCTGGTTCTGGTTTCCTTTTTTCCCCTACACTCAAAAAAACTAGCCTCACTGTGCCCTCCAGAGATACCAGCAGACTGTCCAGCACCATTCCCAGTTCTGGGAAGCTCCTTTCCTATGAGCACAAGTTCTAACCACTTCCTTTGTGCTTCCTGCAGTTACTAGAAAACTATGTCACCTCAGCTGAACCAAACTTCAAATAACTGAAAGTCAGTGACTGCTATCTGTTCTTCAATTACACCAAGATGAAAATGTATTCCTGTCAGAATACTGAGGCCATCAGCAGGTCAGACTACCAGACCTCTTCTTCTACCAGACCATAAATCCATGGACTCTGGTTTCTGGCCCTTGCTGTGAATTGAGTTGCTGAAGTATCCTTGTCTTTGTTCTTCTGCTAGCCCTGCTGAAAAGCCTGCTGCAATGCTAGTGATTAACAACACTGTACGTGAAGACCATGGCTAACACTCTTTGTCCTGCGATATATCCTAGAAATGGTTTCCTTTTAAAGAGCTGTATTTTTTGTCTATATTCTCTTTGTCACTTTCATTAAGGCCCTGGCTTCAAGCCACCAAAACATTCAAGTAGAAGTCAGTGATGTCTCATCTCTTTGTCACCTTAGCCCTCCTCTATCTGTGTACCCTCACCCTGGGTGTTCTCCAAGCCCCTGAGGGAGAAAAGCAGCTTATCTTTCTTACTGTTTCTTCATACTGTTCCTTTGTTCTTTCCCTTTTTGTGTGCATGGTAGGGAAGTACCACAATATACTAAGCTCATAGGCTTTGAAGTAAAATGAAAGACTTGGGTTCAAACATCTGTCCCTGTTACTTATCAGTTGTGTGTCCTCAAGCAAATCATATAAACTTTTATGAGACCTATTACCCTCATACATAAAATTTCAACAGTAGTATCTATTTAGGGTTATTATGAGGGTTAGTGAAAGAATAAACACAAAGTGCTTAGCCTTCTCAATATAAGTAACCAAAAAATAAAAAAATAAAAAATTGGCACCTGCCTTCCTTTGCTTGATATTTACCCATCTTCACATTTAAAGTAGACACAAGTAAACTCTGGAACATCCTATATTGTAGTAAGGGCTAAGTATTAAATTTCATGGCAAACGAAACTGTAATTTTGTTTCATTGATTATGGCATATTGATACAAAGCCACCCTCTCTACATGGGAAATAAATGATCATCAAAAGCATGGAACAATAAATAATTATAATAGGTTGAATACCAGCTTTTTAAATACATTGTATCTAAACAAAAGACAAATGAGAGGGAAAATTAATATAAATATATTCACTGAAATCCATAGTCATTTTCTGTTCATCTAAGTTGTCACTGTGTTCTGCTTTTAGTTTGTTTTTACTGTAGAACAGCAAAGCTGTTGAATTTTGCTCTGGAAATTGAACCAAGAAAGGCAGAATTTGTTCTTTTTCTCCTCTGGAAAATATTACATATTATTGTGTTCCATGAATAGTATAATTACTTCCACAATAGCAGAGGACTAAACAGTCACAAGTGGTGGGTTTTGCATTGCATGCTGTGAGTGAGACCATCATTAAAAGCTTTGTTCTCGGTGTCACCAGAAAAAGGCATCACTGTACATTTCAGTTGCTGGCCTTAGTGTGTTCACAGTCAGACTACCCTAACATCACAAAACTACCTCTCCTGGAGGAGGCTACTCATTTTAGAATATAATTTTTATCATGCCTTTTTCTACCTCATCTACAGGTGTCCCAAACTATAGGATTCTTTTTGAAATGCACACCCAGTGCTGAATTCACTGTTAAATATTTCCTCCAAACATGCACTTTCTAAATTTCCTATGGACTTGCTGAGATGAAACTGGCTCCTACTCGATCTGTCTGTGTCCTCCATTTCCTCCCACACATCTGTCAGGCATCATGTCCCCTTTCTGATGATCAGAGAGAAGCCTGACTCTAATAGTTTTGACCCAAGCAAATGAAGAATAGCATTGTCACTAACTTAAATGGGGATGAATGTCTAAGAAACATGCCTAAGGAAAGGCAGTTAGAGCAGGAGTTCAGTTTTGACTATATTATATTTGAAACATCTATTATGCATCCACATGAACTTGCCAAGTAAATAGTTGATATGAGACTCTAGAGTTCCTGGGAGAGGTCGAGATTGGAGATATATATGTGGCAGTTGTCAGCATGTAGATGGTATTTGCAGCCATGAAACCAGGTGCAATGACTAAGAGAGTTAGGATAGATAAAAAAGAGAAAAACAAAGAACTGAACTCTGAAAATGGAGCAGTAATAAGATGGGAGATGAGAAAGGGTAAGTAATTAATTATTATGCTTCTACTAAATTCATTGCTTCTCTAGGTTTGCTTCTCTAGGTTAAATATTTTTAGGTTCTCTAAATCACTTTTATGGGACATTTTTTCCCAGTCCCAGTACCATGTTTCACTTTCCTTGTGAGAAGTAATGAACTTAGCACACCAAATGAAATAGAGTAAGTCATGGCATAAGAGAGACCAGTACATCCTATAGTATGAATCCCAGACTTTTATTATTTCAGGCCATGTTCCATTATTTTCTTTAGAAAGTAAGTCACTTAAAACTGCTAACTCTTTTCATAGCTAAACCACTATAGATTCTGTTCTCCTTAAAAACATAATAACCAAGTTGAATTCTTGAACATAAGCACAGTAAGTTATGGTTTATTTTGACTATAGATTTTATATGGTTGGATTGGCTCATCATTAGTCAAGCAACATATTTTTGAATCCAGGGCTAAATATTCACTGCATTAGATTTTCTTAGCTTTGTGTTACTACATTCTTGAAAACCAGGCCTCCTGAACCTATACATTTTCCTTTCCCCAGGCAGCATTACATTTGCCATTAGAAATTTACAAGATCTTATAAAATTCTATGTGAATTAACACCATTACTATCAACCAAAACTTTCTTATTTAAAGACATTACCCTTCGTTCTGTTCTCAGGAGAAAATAAGACTGAATATACTTACTTGCCAATAAAATGTTTATATGTGTCTTACATGCCATTGAGTTGGCTCTGACTCCTGGTAACCCTATGAATGAGTGATGTTCACAATGTCCTATTGTCAACAACCCTGTTCAGCTACTTCAGACTCATGCTTATGGCTTCTTTTATGGAGTCGATCCATCTCTTATTCAGTCTTCCTTTTTTCTGTTGCCTTCTATTTTTCCCAGCATTATTGTCATTTCAAAAGAACCTTGCTTTCTCAAAATGTGCCCAAAGTAGGACAGTTTCAGTTTTGTCATTTTTTCTTCCAGTGATGTTTCAGGCTTAATTCTCTAGGGCCCACCTGTTCTTTCTTGAAGTCCATGGTATCTGTAGAGCTCCAGTAGAAATATCACATGAACAACTTCGATAAAGTAGTAAAAATTTAACTCACTCTATGTTAAGCTTTTTATCTTTATCTTTATTTTTCTCTAATTCAAGTTATACATGAACAATGTAATTTTTAAATGCAATTGAAACTTTTCCTCCAGCTTTATTGTATATATTTAAGATATCTAATGTGATGTTTTGATATATATACACATTGTGAAATGATTACAAATCAAGTTAATTAACATATGCACCACCTTACAGTCATTTTTTTTATAGTGAGCACACAAAAGTCTATTCTTTTAGTAATTGTCAAGTATACAATACAGTATTATTAACTATAATCATCATGTTGTACATCAGGTTGCCAGAAATTATTTACCCTACATAATTGAAACTTTGTACCCTTTGACCAATATCTCTCCATTTACCCCATCCCAGCCCTTAGCAACTGCTTTTCTACTTTCTGCTTTTATGACTTTAAATTTTTTTAGATTCCATGTATAAGTGGGATCGTGTACTTTTATTTCTATAGAAAATAATCTTTTAGAAAAAATTGCAATGTTAATGTTTTACAGTTGGAACAGCAGAGCTGAAACTGAGGTCTACATACTCTGAGATTTATTTCAGTGACTTTATCTACAGTTGGGACTTTCTCATGCAAATTAAATAAACTATAAAGTAATTACTCATTCACTTGTATTGTACAACTCAGTTAGTTGTACAATGTACCATTGTATAGTTAGTTGTACAATTGTACAATCTCACTTACAAAGCTAAAATGTGCCTGAAAAAATATGTAATCAACAAGTTTCAAAATGCTAAAGACCAAAATAAGGTCAGCATAAACATCAGCAACAGCATAATTATCTTTAAAAAGTAAATATTCATCTCATTTACACAGAGATTATTGTAAAGACTAAGTGTATTGTTAATGAGAAAAAGAGAAAAATTTTATTTTTTGCCAGATAAATGTAGTTATCTGTTACAATTTGTCAAAGGAGTCTTCTAATTACTGTCAGAAAGATTTTTTCTAAATATTTATTTTTCTGAGTTATAACATCACAGACAATAAAAACTGTCCATCTTTTGACTAAAGAAAAAGATTTTGTAAACTGCAACTGGTCATGGCTAATGATATACTCTATGACTAGCTTTGATGAAAAATTTCCATTAACGTTCATCTGGCATCTGGCAGAGGCTGAACAAACATATATGAAAAGAAATTTAAAAATGAAGGAAAATATTTTAAAATATTTTTAAACAAGACACTGAGCCAACCAAAGCTGGCTTTCCCTCTGACATATCAGTTGAAACCTGGAGGCCTTGCATTTCTGTTTTAAAGGAAATAACAGTTCTGAAAAAAAGAGGCAAAGAATGGACCTAGAGTACACTCAGGTGGATATTCTAATAATAGACATAGACATAAAACCAGACATTTACACCATCCATACCAGGTGAATAAGAAATAAACCCACTGTGCAGGAAACTTGGCTATCTTTATCTTTGTGTTGGATAGAAAAAGCTAAAATGTTTCCTGAAAATCTACAAAATACAAAGACTGGCTTTATAAGGTTCTATGCTCATATTCATCCTAACTGTATAATCTGGAGGAAAAGAAAAACATCTTAAGCTTGAAAATAATTTAAAGTGATGCAAGACAAATAGCATAAACAACTATAAATTCTCCAAATAAATGAAATTTCAATTAAGTTCTCAAAGAATTCCCAAAGATTATTTTCTAAGGATTATATGTTTACAGCCAGAAATCACAACAGACATCAGGTTGCATCTTGTGACTAAAAAAGACAATGGAAAGTTAAACAAGAACAAAATAAAACTTCATGAAGTAAAGAATGTAATTACTTGAATAAGAAACTCAAGACATAGGATTAATAGCATGTTAGAGCTGAAGAAAGACTTACAGAACTAAAAGAAACATCTGAAGAAATTATCCATAATATACTCTGTAGAAATTAAGGATAGTAATGACAATCACATTCTCATTGTCTAAAGAACACCGAGATGAATCTTTTATTAAAGTGAAGAATTCTGTTCAAATGAAAGGGCAGCTATGTTTCCCAGGCCACTTCAACCATGGGAAAAAAGCAGGTGCCTAAATGCAGTCACAGTACAGTAATTCTTCCTCCCACATTTGTGCCAATATAATACCCTGCCTATGTTTGCTTCAAATAGAGGTTAGTTCAATTAATAGTTCAAGCTACTATCTATTCTATATTTGAATATTCAACAATAGTAATCCCTGATAACAAAAAAAAGTCCCCTTCTACCATTTGGGCTAAAATTTAACATAAATTACAAAGTAATACTACCTTGGGTTCATGATCTCTTGATAATTCACTGAGATCATTACAATATAGATTTTTTTAAAAAACTCAGTCACCTTCAGTCTAAAACTGGGGTCTAAATCTTTGAGAAGAGAGCTGTTGCTGGGTGGGAGGACGATATTCATGAGAGACAGTGTTGTATTCAAGTCACCCTTTCTCCTATAAGTCCCCTCAAAAGATTAGACTCTGGCAGTTTTGAGCTCTGGCAGTTTCCTTAATACAGATTCTTTCCCAGGAGAACCCAGGAACCCAATTTATTTATTCATGTAAATAGATACCTGGCAAGCCATTCCTGTAGAACTCTAAATGAGGTCAGAAATGCTTAAGATTTAGAGAGAACACAGCTGAAGCTCAAAGTGGAGCTACTATACAAGAAATGATCTCCTAATTTATTTGTTTAAACATGAAATATTTACTTTCCCAAATATATGAACATACATGTATTTGTTTATTCTTGTTGAATACCAGCCTAAGGTAGGTACAGAGAGGGGAGCGTGTGTGTGTGTGTGTGTGTGTGTGTGTGTGTGTGTGTGTGTGTCTATGTTTAGAGCCATGTCTATACTTATGATGTGTTAAGGGACTAGATTTTAAAATACTACTAAGCTGACTGGATTTCACATTTCAAATGTTGCATTACAGTTTTATTCTTGCCCTGAACTGGACTTTTATATGCAAGAAATAACCTTGAGCTTTGAGCTAAGAATTTCTCATTGCTCACAGACAAAGGGTAAATTAGGACAGTTTTAATCATGCTGAGATGTACTCTTAGAATTTCCTAGAATTCTGTGTGACTCAATTTTCAGTGACAGATGAAAGTGCTTCACATACCCGTGGACTGTGCATCATCCTGACTGGGATACATTTAGTATTAAGGAAGAAAGAAAAGTGTTGCCATATTTCTATATTAGCAAGTTTTTAGTGGGTTTCTTGTCTTTGTTTTTTGGTTAATTTTAAACTACAAAGAAGAATAAAAAGAAGCACATAACTGAGCACAAGATCTCTGGATTTGAGCAACAATTGTCCTTTGCTATTTTTTACCCTAAAATGAAGTTTCATGTTAATATTAAAGAAAGTTAGACACTCTGGCTCAGAGGGAGTTTCAGGTTATTAGGGAAAATTGTTTTATGGAAGAAAACTGATAGCAAAATGATATTTATGCAGTATTCTAAAATGTTGTGACATTTGAGAAAAGCAGTTAAACATGACCTTCTCTAGGAATCATAAGATTATACCATTTTCAAGAGAAATAAAAGGACATTAATTATATCAAGTCTTCTTTCGGACTGCATTTTCAAATTTTATCTACTGACTAGCATTTCACTTTATGAGACAGTTGGACTTTGTACCATGAAATGTTGGTTGGTGTTCTGTCCAGGTACAGAAATTGTTACAGTGATTTCTTCCATAGGCACTAAAATGATAGCATCCGCCATTTCAAGGAAATGAGAAGCTATTTACCTGATGAACAGCAAGACAATAGGTAAAGCAGGATACACAAGTCTACTTTTCTCCTAAGTGACTCTTAGGATCTACAATATGACACTAACTTAAAACTGAATGTGTCTCCTAATTAGGTCATTCTGGTATTTCAGAAGCTAAACATTCAAGAAAAAAACTAGAAGCAGGGAGCTCAATGAGGTAGGTAATATTATAACACTTCTGAATATTCCTTGCAAGAAAAACTTGATTTCCTCAAAATTACTTCAGGAACTAAAGTGATTCTTCATCTTGTGATAACATAGAGTTCTCAGCACTTTATTTCAGAAATCTATGAAACTGGGCATCCATTGGGAAAAGGCAGAGGAAAAATTCAAGAAACATGCCCACACAGAAAAATGTTTAGATTAATATGTCTAGCTTATGTCATATCGTAAACCTGAGTTCAGAACATAATGTTCTAGTCACTTACTTCTAGTATTTTCAATCTCAAATAGCATTTTTTGACTGAGACTATTTGCTCCTTAACCCATTGGGCATGTTAACAAAGTCAAAACAGAAGCTGAGCAGTCTCTGCATTTCCAGGGGTCTCCAGAGATCATAATCTCATAGAGAATCAATTTTCTTCCCATATTGATCTAATTCTATTTTCTTGTCTCCCTACCATGGGAGCCAGATTCCAATAATGTAAGTTTCCTGCACCACAGTAGCAAAAAGGCTACCTAAAAAGATGAAATCACATGACCTGGAGTAAGGCAAGTATCTAGAAAACAAGATTGCCTCTGCAACCTGTAGGCAAGACTCCAATCTCTAGGTATCAAAGTCTTAAGCTGCAAGTGACAAAAATCTCAATTTAAGTCACCTAAGCAAATGAAGAATATAGGTTCACATAATAAAACTTAGGAATGGTTCAATTCCGTTAGCACTGCCAGCAAGACTAGTGTCTGTCTTTATGTTGCCTCTGCTTTCCTTTGTGTTGCGCCCTTTTCTGAAAGTCTTTCCTCATGTTGGCAAAATACTTGTCAGCAGCTCCATGCTTACATCCTCCCAAGTCTAAACTCCCTGGTCAAGAGAATGACTCAAACAATAAAGTGAAAGTCCTGAAATTAGCTCTGATTGGAAAGAATCACCTTGGCTTAGGTCCTGTGCCATTCTGAAACCAACCTCTCTAGATAGAGAAATGTGATTCTCAAATCACCCAGTCTTAAATAACTTGCTATCCCCAGAGGTCAATGTGGCATCAGTTCTAATAAAAGCAGACAGAGCAAGAGCAGTTTGGGAATAGTGTCCCAGGGTAAAAATCACATCACAGTACCATGATGAGAAAAAGAGACCATGGATATGGCAGGTGAAAGTAATAACTGTTCACTAAGCACTAGTCCTATGGGTTTTCGATTCCAGCTATACATAATCCACTGAGTGTTATATAAATATACAAACATACATGGGCTTCATACCTGAGAAATTCTGAAATATTCGGTCCAGAGTGGGAACTGGATGCTTGTATTTTGAAAAAGCTTGTAGATGATTCAGTAATCAGCTAGGTCTAAATCAATAAATGGTCTCAATTAATTCATTTTTAAGTTAATGTAACAAAATAATTTAGCAATTCTCAAACTTTTCAGCTGTGAGCCACTTAAACAGTGCTAAGAATACTAGACCCCACCTACCTACTCGCCCACTCATACTTCACCAGCACCAAACACACCTCTACCATTTTTGTTGTTTCCATAGGATACAATTCAACAAAACCTGCTTTTAAAAACATTCTAAACAGCATCTCTGCCCTACTTATGGTAATATGCTTATCATGGTTTTCAGTGTATCTTAGAACATTTTTTAAGTGTATGGTTAAAGGAGAAATTTAGCTTAAGGTAAATAGTAAAAGGGTAAGATGTCAAATTCAACAAACACTTGCCTCTCCCTTCCTTGAATTCCTTTCTTAACCACTCTCTCCCATGGTTACACCATGGGCTTGGCATTACATGAAGCTACACTACCTTTAAAATAAGTAACATTACACATCCTTCTCTGACCATAGTCTCCTTTCCCTCTTACTAATTAATTTGACCATTCTTTGTCCTCTGTGGAACCTCAAGTTCATTGATGAGTCTATCCTATCCATATCTATTGGCCTCTACCTATCATTATGTCCTTCCTTAAACAAATTAGATTGTAGAGTCAACATGTTCAATAACTAGGCTCAACACCATTCTGTGTTTTTATGTACTTGCCAGCCCGAGTCCAGGACTTCCTCCAAGTTTGCTCTCAGGAAGCTGATTTTCATCAGCAACAAATTCCAACATGGAAGATTTATCATGTCACTCCTCTGCTCAGAACCCTCCAGTGGCTTCTCATCTCATTCTGATTAAAAGCTGAATCCTTTCCGTGTTCTAGAAAACTCTGTGATTTGGCCCACAGGTTCCATTCTGGCTTTGTCTTCTTGTCACATGAACCCAGCTGCTCTGGCCTCATTACTGATCCTTCTTCCTGCTTCAATGCATTTGCATTTACCTTTATCAAGCATTTCCTTGCCTACAATGCTTTTTTCCCAGATATCCACATATCTCTGCTCAAATGTGTTCTTACCTGACTACCCTGTGAACAGATATTATTTCATAACTGTCTATGATTTTTCTGTGCAGCTCCTATTACCACCTAACATAATATCTATGATACGTTTATTTATATGATCTTTGCCTGTCTTCCTCTGAGGGAATGTAGACTCTATAATGATAGAGGATAGAGAATTTGTTTTGTTTGCTGTTATATTCTCAGTACTTAGAATAGTACTAACACTCAGTAAATATTTGTTGAGTGAATAAGTAAATGAAGCAACTATATTTGTACCATAAGTTCATGGTCACCAACTTTAAATAAGTCTCAACATTACCTGGGAATTCCACTATTTCATCTAGTCAACTCAATCTCCCACTCTCCACAATGACTGTTTCAAAATTCTTCCACTCTCTTTAAACCTCTGACTCTCTCCCCAGCATACCTCATCAACACACACACACACACATATTAGTATATATATCCCACAACCCACAACCACCCTTCACGGCAAACAACCTTACCTGTAACTTTGCAGAGAAATAAATGCTCATGGACAAGAAATACCTGTATGCCCTGTTACAAAAACTATATATATTACTATATGTATACTCATACTTTTATAATTTCTCCTATTATAAAAATAATTCCCTCTTCTTTTTTGGTAGACCCTATTTCCTCCTAGTCTCTCAGGAAATATTGCTTTCTGAATTTTCAAATAGCTTCAAGTCTATCCCATCTTAAAACACAAAATTCTCCCTTCAGCCACCAAACCTTCCACAGTCCCTCTCTCTCTTCTCCTTCTCTGCCAAACTTAAAGTAATTTTCTTTACCTGTTATCTTTCTTCCCACCTCTCACCCACTCCTCACTCCACTCTCATCTGACTACAGTGTGCACCCACACCCTCACCAGTATGGCTTTTGTTAAGGTTACCATTGACCTATTTCCACATTGCTAAAAGCATAGGCATTTTTCAGTCCTCATCTCAGGTGAATTTCCAGCAGGATTTGTAGCATTAACAACTCCTTCTTTTAAAAATCCAAACTCTTTTTTAAACTTTCTTAATATAACACTCTCCTGATTTTCTTCTTACCTCTTCAGCCAGTCCTCTTCAGTTTCCTTTGTGAACTCAGCCTCCTCTAGCTGACTTTCAGTATTAGCATTCCTCAAGACTCAGCTCTGACCTCTTCTCTTCTTACTCTACACTTTCTTACTGCCACCCAAGGCTTTAGTTACCAATCACATATCAGTGATGTTCAGATTTATACCTTTAGCCCCAACCTCCTTTCTGAACTCTTAGCTTACCTCCCCAAATTTTTCATATATATTTTTTTCATTCAAATGTCTTAAGCTCCAAATCAACCTATCTAATCTGAATTCATCTGCTCTCCCTTTCAACTTAGTCCTTCACTCATGCTTTCAGTAGTAGGAAAGAGTGTCCTGTATCCAGTAATGAAAGTCAGGAAAACAGGAGTTGTCATGGACACAGCTCTCCTCCTGAATTCTCTCATATAATCTATCACTGAATTTTGTCAATTCTACCCCTTACATATCTAACTTGTCCTATTCTACTCTGTCCCTTTTCTCTGGTTGCCATCTCAGTCTAAGATACTATCATCTACCAAATTTTATTCTAGTTGGTTTCCCTATTTTCCTCTTGTTGAGTCCAATCCATTCTCCACAAGGCAAACAAAGAGATCTCAAAACACAATTCTAATCATTTTATATCTCTACCTAAAATCCTTTAAAGGTTTTCCAATGCACTTAAGACTAAAATCTTTCATACACTTTGCAAAGCCTAAAGGAATTTGCCCTTCCCTTACTCTATATGTCAGATGTCCTGGTCTTTAATGACAGAAGAAACTATAATACTACCTACTATTCTGTGGCCCCTTCTTATGCTGTTCCCTTTGTCTCCAAGGGCTTCCCCTGACCCATCTTTGCCTAATTCACTCCTACTCTTTTCTTATTCTGCAAATCTCAGTTCTCAACTTATTTTTTTTTTAAGGGAAAACTATCCTTAGTGCTAGACTAAAAATATTCTCCTGCTATATGTTCTAATAGCTCCCTATAGTTCCCTTTCTGGCACTTGTCACAGTAAATCACTGTAAACTTATACAATTATATGATCAACATCGGCTTAATAAGGAAGACCTTCAGAGAATGAATATACCTGTACTTTACCTAACCATCACTTTGCTAACTGATAGTATGTTTTTGCTACTATTTTTTTTACATTTTATGCAATCTAAATGTACTACTTCTACAATGGAAAGAGAGAAAACTTGTTTTAAAAATAAATACTCACTGAAGAGTTGAATAAAAGTATTTGTTTTTCAGAAATGAAAGTATAAACACTGCCATTATCAAAGACATCACAATTTTAAAATGCCAGCTGATGCCTGGGTTCCACCTCTAGAGGTTTCTGCTTAATTGGTCTGGAATGAGGTTTGGGCATTGAGACTTTTTAAAGCTCCCCAGGTGATTCTGATGTGCAGCCAAGTTTGAAAACCACTAAAGAAGAAGCTGCTTATGAAATACTTACTAATACCCTTTTTACAAGTTGAGTACTGCCACAATGAATGTACCTATAGGTATAAATACAGATCACATGATTCTCCAAAACAAAGACCATGTCAACTTACAGTTTTGCTTAGCACTAGGCAGAGTACCACATAATCACAGGCTGATGGTGATTAATAAGTCTTAGATGGTGATTAATAAATCATTTGAGTGAAATAATTCAAAGAGTTTTCCTTGTTCCTGCTGATTTCGAATGTGACTTACATCTGAAAGAGACATTGCACAGATGCTTGTCCCAAGCAGCAACATTGAGTCCCTCAACTTAAGGAGCCAGCCAGCTTTTCACTTATAAATCAGGATGACAGACTCTCTCATCCATCCTACAACAGGTGCGAAAACCCAGCTCCACGCTCTGAATGGCTGAGTTTCACTACTGGCTTTGCCACTTACTAGGTTATGATCTTGGCCAAGTCTTACATTTTCTAAGCCTTTTTATTTTTAATGTCAGGGAAAGAATAAATTTATAATAAAGTATATAATAGTAACTATTTTGAAGGCTTTCTTTGAAGGTTAAGTAAAATAATGCATGTAAAGCATCGAGCATAGTGCCTAGCCTGTAGCAGACACTGAGTGCATACCAGTTACTATTTTCTCAGTGAAAGTTGAAAATTCCTAACCAGGGATTGGAACTTGACCATTTTGCTCCTTTAAAGTTTATTTGTAGATCAAAGAAAATCAAAACTGAAATTGAAGAATATCTATAAGGTAATAATATTGAAAATAGAGGTAGAAAAAGACTACAATTGGAGAAATAAGTATTGAACAACAAATAAACCTAAAGCCAAAAAAAAAGGAATAGAAATAACAGCAAAAATTAATAAATTGGGTAACAGAAAATTATAAAACTAACCAATAAAGTCAAGCTCTAATTCTTAAAAAAAATATGAACAAAATAGATAAAATCTGAAGTCCTCCAATTTTTTTCAGAAGACAGGAGGACAAAGCACAAACTTAGGGCTTGGAAAGAGACTAAGTTTACATTGTTTAACTTTCTTGTTTATTTCGAATTTTATATCCTGGGCATGGTTTGAACTGGTAGCATGAGATTTACATTTTGTTAAGTGCTACCATTTTATTCTTTTCACTCTTGTTCTTAACAGCCCATTATTAGGTTAGGACAAGCAGCAGTGGCTCCTGGAACTTCTGAGCCCCTAGAAAAGCACAGAAATTGGCGTACTTTGGAAACTAGTTTCCAAAGCATCTAATGAATTGTTCATTGCAGTATTTTTGCATTAGGTTATGGTTTAGAACAATATGCTTGTTTTTGTTTTTGTTTTTTTTTTAGTATTGGTTACTGAGGAAATCTCAGTGACACACTCTGTAAGCATACACACGAAATCTCTAGAGAGGCTGATGTACTAAAAGAGACAGGGAGAAATATAATTGAAAGATACTTCTACCGCAATGGCAGAGCAACAGAGAGGCTGAAGTTCAAATTGAAACATGCTTAAAATATCACATTTCTGTTAAACCACTGGGAACAAGGCCTGGAGAGAAACTTTGAAGAACATATTTTTGAGTTGAGAGTTATTGGTTACTAATGTTTCTCTATCAGGACAGCTCTCCATCCCCTTGAAAAACAAAGCCCTATTTTTGTACGATAAACTATCACCTCAAAGGGGTCTGTAACTAGCAAGAGAAAGTGAGGATGTCTTCTAAGTCCTGCTGTGAAGATTTGTATCATAGTCATTTAGTTTTCAGAACATGTTATTAGCTGAACAATAGCTGAATAGCTGTCCCATCCAGACTCAACTACAAGCAAACTGAGTGTAGGGACCCTAGGCATTTTTGTTTATAACATTTGAGAAAGCACAGATTGCTAGATTGTAGAAGTGTCATATTTAGAAAAATCTTTATTGGATTAAAGAGTTGTAATTTTTACACTTTATGAAAACTAACTGAACTGTGACTTAAGTTTTCACAGTTTGCATTACTGATTTTTTTGCACTTTGGCATCCCTATTTATAAGCTTTTTGATCTGGGAAATCAAAGAGCTAGCCTCTCTCCAGACTCCTCCCCTCCGTCACCTAGTCTCTCACTCTCTCTCTCTCTCTCTCTCTCTCTCTCTCTCTCTCTCTCACACACACACACACACACACACACACACACACACACACACACACAATATCTGAGGCTCAAAGTATGTGCTGGTAAACCATTTATTGGGGGGAGGGGCACCCTGATTTGTACTGTTTGCCAATTTCCATGAAGTAAATATTTCCACAGTGGGTTATTTCACCTTTAACAACTGGCTTGCAAAATTTCTAAATCTTTAGAATCAACTTTCCTGAGCCAGGTCCCTCTAATTCCGACACTGCTGCTGGGGCACAAAATCTTTATATTATTTTCCCTATCATATAGCACTTAATTGTCAAGCAGTTTATGAGTTGGAAAAAATATACAATTAAAGTTTAGAACATAAATGGATATAGGTAGCATGGCCTTGCTGGTCTACTACATTAATTCTATTAGGATGACTTTGGTATGGAATTGGCATAGTGGATTCAAATGAGAAAGCTCATATCTGAAGCACTGATGGCTGCCTTTTTTAACAAGACAAAGAATAACTAGGAGATAGTAGAGGAGTGCTGCTACACTTAATTGACAAGCCAGCTCTAATCTATGACAGCCTAGATGGTACAAGCCAGCTCAGAGTTCATGAGGTACGCAACAGCCCTCAGGATCTAAAGATTAGAAATAGAATATACAGTCACTCTATAGAATTGTTGTGTAATTCCAGAAAAGCAATTACATAGGTCAGAGAAGTAGCCCAGAGCTAGCTTTGGGCGGATGTGAGCAGATGAGAAAGACCAGTCTGTGAATGGTAAGTGGTAAATGCAAGACAGTTTCTGAAATAAAAGGTCATGGGTGTGCAGAGGAGTGTACTCAGGTTAGGACACCAGTGATGTTGCAGTAAAGTTGTTTATGCCTGAAGTCTATATTCACCATGATTCACCAAGTGGATCTGAGGCTTATTGATCACACACAGGGGCAAGAGGGCAGAGAATCATGTGCAGCATCTTCCTAGAACCATCTGGGTTTGATTATTTTAGCTGAATCTCCTGAAAATTCTTCAGGCCACAAAACACAGGGTGTAATAATTACTCCCTAACTGCCACAGCTGCCAAGATGGTTCCATCTGGCACTTCTATAGCTGCAGCTATAACCCTAAGACCTCTGAATTTCCTTGCATATTAACAGATGATGTTTGCCAAAAGATGAAAGGTCTAAAGACATTTTAGGCAGTTCTGTACTTCAGTGCTTGTTCCTTTCAGTTTCTGTCAGTGGTTTGGTTCCTTTTCTGTTCCTATAATTGTTTATGACATAGATTTAAAGGATTAGGTTGGAACACTCCCAAAGTCATTCAAAGCTAGTAGTTCTGCCTCTTTTTACCTGCTTTCCTGTCCTTTGCAAAAGATATGAAGAATAAGGCATAAAGGACATGCCAAATGCCAGGTGAGTCAATATATAGCAATAATCATTAACTTACCTTCACAAATTTTATGGACGGCAGGGATGGTAACCAGTCTGTGTTAGCAGAAATGTTAGAATAAGAAATCCTAGCTGCAACAAAAACAAAAATAAGCAAGTGGATTACATCAAACTAAAAAACTTCTGCACAGCAAAGGAAATCATGACAAAGTGAAAAAGCAACCTATGGAATGGGAAAAAATATTTGAAATTTGTGTATCTGATAAGGGGTGAAAATCCAAAAAATATAAAGAACTCATACAACTTCGTACCAAAAAAAAAAAAAGAAAACCCCAAACAAATGAAAACAATCCAGTTTTAAAAACGGGCAGAAACTCTGAACAGACATTTTTCCAAAGAAGACATATAGACAACAGGTACATGAAAAGATGCTCAACATCATTAATCATCAGGGAAATGCAAATTGAAACCACAATGAGATATCACCTTATAGCTGTTAGAAAGCCCATTATCAAAAAGAAAAGAAACAGCAAGTGTTGGTGAGGATGTAGAGAAAAGGAAACCTACATGCACTGTTGGCAGGCATGTAAAATGGTGCAGCTACTATGGAACACAGTATGGAATTTTCTCAAAAATCTAAAAATAGAATTGCTACATGACCCAGTAATTCCACTTTTAGCTATTTATTCAAAGAAAACAAAAACACTATCTTGAAAAGATATATACACCCCCATATTTAGTGCAATATTATATACAATAGCCAAGATATAGGAGAAAACTAAGTGTCCATTGATAAATTAATAAGGAAATTGTGGTAAAATACAATTCAGCTGTAAAAATAAGAATGAAATCTTGCTATTTGTGACAATATGAATGGACCCTGAGGGCATTAAGCTAAGTGAAATAAGTCAGACACAAAAAGACAAAAACCATATGATCTCTCCTATATTTCTTTTATATGTGGAATATAAAGAAGGAAGGAAGGAAGGAAGGAAGGAAGGAAGGAAGGAAGGAAGGAAGGAAGGAAGGAAGGAAGGAAGGAAGGAAGGAAAAAAGGAAGGCAGGAAGAAAACACCAAGCTCATAGATACAGGAAACAGATTAGTGGTTGCCAGAGGACAGAAGTAGGGGGTGGGAGAAATGTGTGAAGGGTGTCAAAGGTTAAAAAAAGGAAAGAAAAGGATCTTAAATTTGAAATTTAATGGAAATTACACAATACAGAAACTCTAAAGCAGCAGTGTGATTCAGTTAAGAGAGTCCTGGTGACTCTCTACCCAAAGGAAATCCACTTTAGTTTCCATCTCTGCTTGTTTTTCCTGTTTATCCTACCTCACTTGTAGCTGCTCTACCCACTCTCTTCTTTTAAATTCCCTTTTTCACTCTCTCTCAAATGCAATCTTCTAGCTTCTTCTCAGATTTTCCACTGAGAAAGTTACTTCAAGCCACTTGGATATAAGGTAACTATGGTTACCGCTCTTTAGGATTAGTCATGAACAATAATGTAAAGGCTAGAGGCCCATAACCTACTAAGAGGGTGCAAACTGAAGAAGCACCATTCAAGAAGCCTAGTAATTTCAAGTATCAAAGAAAAAAATACACCCCATTGATGCCATCTCCTGAGGAAGAAATTGCAACCAAAGAAATCTTTTTAAAAGTTGAAATAAAACATGGGCAGAAATTACTTCTGGATGCAACAGTCCTTAGAGAATAAGATAGCAAGCATTTTTCTAATTTCAAGACTGGCCTTGGGTAAACATTTTAAAACAAACCTTGCCTATATTTTTATTCATGTCCATATTTGATCAAAGTAGCATGCATAGAATTTACAAATCAAATAGTAGAAGCAGTATAGTCTTGCATGTAAGAGCATAATCTCTTAACCAGGCTAGAAATGAACCATTTCTAGCTATGTGATCATGGGCAAGTTACTTAACTGCTCCATGACTCTAGTTCTCATTTGTAAATCAGAAATAACAATAGCACATATTTCATGGGGCACTGGGGTTTCGTATAGGGGCCAAATTGTTTCCCCCACCCCAATCCAAATTTATATCCCGGCACCTCAGAATGTGACTATATTTAGAGATAGAAATTTTATGTAGGTAATTAAGGTAAAATGAGATCCAGTGGGTAAGGCCCAATGTGGATGACTGGTATCTTTATAAGAAGCAAAGATTGGGATACAAAGGGAAAGTCATGTGAATACACCGGCAAAAGATAGCCATCTATGAGCCAAAGAGAGACCCTCAGAAGAATCCAACTCTGCCAACACCTTGATCTTAGACTTCTAGCCTCCAGAATTGTAAGAAAATAAATTTCTGTTGTTTAAGCCACCTAGTTTGTGGTTTCATTATAGAAAATTAATATAGAACCACATCTGGAGTGTAGTAAGTACTCTGTAGTGTTTATTATTATTATTATTATTAATTATTAAAATGATTATATTAATAAAATGACAGCTTTCTGCTCCATCTTTATCTCATAATCCCACTTCTTTCAGTCAATATATTTTAATTATTTAACTCTTCATTTTCATATTTATCTTCATAGTTCTCAATCCAAAAGAAGGCATAAATAAAGAAAAAATGGGGCAAGTAGAAAAGAAATAACAAGACAGTATAATTAAATGTAACCCTATCAAAAATCACATTAAATGTAAATGAAACTATAGAACAATATTTTTCATGAACACAGATGCAAAAATTCTGAATAAAAAGTTATTAAAAATCAAATCCAATAATATATTTAAAAGATAATATATCATAACCAAGAGAAATGTATCCTTGAGATGCAAGTTTGTTTTAACAAATGAAAAATCAATCAGTGTAATTTAACACAATAGTAATAGACTAAAAAAATCAAATGAACATATAAAAATCCTAAAAGACACAGAAGAAATATTTGACAAAAATCTAATGTCCATTACTGATAAAAATTCCTAGCATACTAGCAATAAAAGCAAATTTTCTCAACCTGATAAAGGACGGTCATGAAAAATCTGCATCTAACATTGTACTTAATTGTGAAAGACTGAATGTCTATAGTATTAGAAACAAGAAAAGGATATCTACTATCAGCACTTCTATTCAATATTGTAATGGAGATCCTAGCCAGTTCAATGAGGTAATAAAAACACATAGGTACTCACATTGTAGAGAAAGTAATGTTGTCTTTATTTACAGAAAATATGATCATCTATGTAGAAAAACCTATGGAATCAAGAAAAAGTTACTAGAATTAATCAATGAGTTTGACAAGGTTCACAATACATAAAAGTCAATTGTATTACCAACAAATTCTTTGAAAATGAAATTCAAAAACACTATGATTTATAACAGCATCAAAATTACCAAATTCCTAAGTATATATCTGACAAAAGATGTACAAGTCCCTTATATTGAAAATTAAAAAATATTGCTGAGAGAAATATTTTAAAACTTTAAAAAGGAGAGATATAACTTTATGACTAAGACTCAACATTGTTAGAATGTCATTTCTCCTTAAAATAAAATATAAATACAATGCAATTAAAATCCTAATGAGCTTTTTGTAAAAATTGACAAGCTGATTCCAAAACTCATATGGAAATGCAAATTATCTACCAAAGCCACAATAACTTATTAAAAAGAGGGGTAATTTGGAGGACTTATACAACCTGATTTTAAGCCATAAAACTACAGCAATCAAGACAGTCTGGTATTGGTAATCAAATAGGACAAATATAAGAGAATAAAGAGTTCAGAAATAGACCAATTGGTTTTTGAAAAATGTACAAAGGCAATATAGAGAAAAAATAGTCTTTTTAAAAAATGATGCTGACACAACTGTACATAAGGAGGAGCAAAAAACAAAAGAATTTGGATTCATATTCATACCACATACAAAAATTAACTCAAAAGAGATCAGAGACCTTAATGTAAAATTTGAATCTGCAAAGCTTCTAGAAAATATAAGGAAAAAGTTGTGATTTTGGCATAGATAAAAGCATAATCCACAATAGAAAAAAATTGACAAATAAAACCATTATAAATAAGAATTCTGCTTATTAAAGACTCTGTTTAAGAGAATAAAAAGATAAGTCACATATTGGAGAAAATATTTGCAAGTCACAAATGTAAGGAACTTATATATGTATAATATATAAAGGATTTTCAAGAAAACAAATGACATAATTTTTTAAGGTGGACAAGAGTTTTGAATGGGCATGTCACCAAGGAAGATATTTAAATCACAAATATATGAAAAGATGTTCAATCTCATTCATTATTAGAAAAATGCAAATTTAAATTCCAACAAGATACTGCTATATTCCTACTAAAATGCCTAAAATTTAAAAATACTGATAATATCAAGATCTGGTGAAGATGTGGAACAATTGGAATTCTCATATACTGTCAACAGGAATGTAAAATAGTACTACTATTTTGGAAAAGCTTTGCAAATTTTTTAAAAAGTTAAGAATGCCTACCAGATGACTCAACTATTCCACTTCTGGGTTTGTAGTTACAATGAAATGAAATATCTCCATACAAAGTTTTGTCCACAGATGTTTATAGCCATTTTATTTAAATAGTCAAAAACTGAACACATATGTCCATCCAACAGGTGAATGGGTAAACTGTGGTATATCTGAACAATAGAATACTGTTCAGCAATAAAAGGAACATGAACTATCAATACAGGTGAAGAGTTGATACAATATAAATGTTATCCTGAGTTAAAGCAATCAGATAAAAATGAGTATATACTATGCAATTTCTTTATATAAAATTCTAGGAAATACATTGATACTAAAATACAAAATTAATTGATACTAACAGAAAACTCAAAACTAATTAATACTAAAGAAAACAGATCCGTGGTCATCCAGGGATATTAAGGTGGCTAGGGGTGATAGATATGTTTATTATCTTGATTTTAATTATGGTTTCACAAGTATGTGTATATATGTACCTGTGTGTATATGAAACATCGAATTGCAAAATTTAAATATGTGAAGCTTACGTATGCCAATTATACCTCAAAAAACTATACAAAATAAACACAGAGATCATAAGCAGTATGCAATTATCTCCTTGATAGTTTTGTCAGACAGCTACTTTAAAGCAGAGCAATGGATGAACTATCTGATCACTCCAGATTACTTCTAACTCCTTGCCAGGAGATCTAGTTCCCTGTGTATTTTGGGTGGTAAAAATGGGTGATTTCCAGAGCTGATATTTGCTAATGAATGTTGTTAAAACAGACATATACATTATTTCCAGAATGGCTGAATCTATGAATATATGATGGGATGAGAACCCTCAGTCTATGCATTCTGGACCCTATAACTCATTCTCCATCATGTCAGAGATAACTACTGGGTAATAAGAAGACCGTGAGGTTCTGATTCAGATGTGGACTAAAATCCCAGATCTGCTACCTACCACTTCTGTAACTTTAGGTAAGTTAATTAAACTTAAATTTTTTTATATCCATAAAGTGAGAATAATAATGATACTTGCCTGGCATGTTGTGATAATTAAATAAGATATCAGACATAAAGCTTTAAGTCCTTGACACCCAACATGTCATCTTTCTTCTTCCTTCCCTGTCTACTCCAGTAAGGTGCATCTCCTTTCTATCCTCCAGACAAGTGATGCTCACCTCTGTCTCATTTGTTCGTGACCATACAGGGCACATGCTCCTGACTTCGACAGAGTACAGTGTACAGAAGACCAAACGCATACATAGGCTAAATTAGGGATGGCTATTCATGTTGCCAAATTGGTGCTCAGTTTACCAATAAATTAATTACAACTTTCCTCAAGATATTGAAAAACCTCAGAGTACTAAAACATGTCACTTGATTGGCAAATATTTTATATACATGTGAAATTAGGTTTAATCAATATCCAATTTCTGGGAATCTCTCAATTTCTCAACCAGAATCTTTTTAAAAGGAAAAATTGGTCCCTTGATATACTGGAGCAACTAATAATTTGATATTTAAAATGTCTCTAAAAATAAACATTACTATGACATGCATTTATATTGAATACAGAAAATTTGATCCAATAGGAACGAGCAGTTTGCTCTCTCACTGAATTAAAATAGGAGAGAAAGATAGAGACAGAGGCAGAGAAGGACAGAGACATGCCTCATAGGTTGGAAAAGAAACTGACTTAGTTTATAGCAATTCCACTTGTATCTTAACTATTATCAAATATATTATATTCTGTAAGATTTTAATATTACAGGGCTAAAGATAATAAATTTTTTTCTCTGAAGTTTTACTTAAATCCAATATCTTAAAATGAAAGTTCTGGTTTGAAGTTGGTTTTGTGAGGCAATATTTAGATTTTTTTTTTTTTTTTTTTTTTTTAGGCCAGACAACCCTTGGTTGACCTCACAGATTGCAAGGATCTTGTCAGTTTACAATCTCTTATTATTTTTTTTTAATTTTTTTATTTTTTACACCTACAGCACCTGGTCTTCCTAGGTGGTTTCCCATCCAAGTACTAACCAGGCTCGACCCCACTTAGCTTCCGAGATCAGATGGGATCGGGCTTGTTCAGGATGGCATGGTTATAGACAAGAACCATTTTTATGTCTTAAAAATTCACTCGATTACGGTCATAAGACTGTGGCAAGATTTTCCGGCACTCTGCATTTAGCTTGTTTTTGTTTAATTCTGAAATGGAAAGAATAAAGTACATAAAAGCAATGAAGCTGAAAATGGATTCAGATATTCTACAATCACTGATAACTCTTCCAATCTGAACAGCAAAAGCTAAACCAGTGCTCTCAGAATATAGGCTGAGGATTCCCACATCACAATCATCTGGGTTCTTATTAGAAATAGTCATTCCTGGATTTACACCAGATCTCCTAAGGACGGGTCTCGGGAATCAAGACTTTTACTGAACACCCAGCATGATTCTTCACACTGGAAAGTTTGAGAACTCCTGGACTTCCAATTGGAAGGAAGGTCTGGAAGTACATAGGAAATACACTAAGTCCTCACTTAACAACACACCACAAAACAACTATAGTAAAACCAACTTAACCTAGGCTACT
Source organism: Macroglossus sobrinus (assembly GCA_004027375.1). Classification (NCBI taxonomy): domain Eukaryota; kingdom Metazoa; phylum Chordata; class Mammalia; order Chiroptera; family Pteropodidae; genus Macroglossus; species Macroglossus sobrinus. Next base: position 794,482 of record PVKZ01000346.1, on the reverse strand, counting down.
TGTAAGAAACAAGCGAGAAGTTTCTAAGACATCTCATCAGCTTATAACGAAACAATGATAAGTGAAACAATATTATTTGAGGACATGCTATAGAAAGAAAAGAATTGAGAGAAATTTTTCTATTACCAGGCAAAAGAAAAATTAGATTAAGTCACATGAAGGACCCTTTTCCCCATCCCAGGGAGATGTTATTCAGAGCCCATTTTAAAAGGGCTATTAAGGTAGCTTTGAAAAAGGCTCTGCTGAAAAACACAGTTCTCAAAAAACAGTTTTCGAACACTCTGCCATCTGAAACACTACTGTCTCTGCTCGATAGGCCATAGGTGTATGGTGTTTAAGGTCCTTCTATGGAAGGAGAGTGTCTGAAAGAGAAGTCCCTGGTACTGGGGAGGATGAGCAGCTTCACAGGGTAACCCCAGGGTATTTTTGTATTCAGAGCACCCTGAATGGGATGAACAAGAGACAAAGGCAGTGACAGTGCTACTGGGAACTAATGCGAAGCTGTGCAAAGGCTAGCTTGGATCTATAAGTGCTGGAAAAGACCTTGGCCATCAGGATAGTCAGATCCTGCGCCCTAGGCTGGCCTTTTCCCCCAGGGTCTGGACCACTTCTTACCCATTCTTGGCGGACACTTTGTTTATATCTACAAATGCTGCTATAAGTGACTATGCATGGGAAAAGAACAGAAAACATGAGATGAAAAGGTCTTCCTCAAGTGAAGACCCCACCATTTATCACCAGCTGACAAATGTTTACTTAAATCTCCAGAATTTAAATGAGCTTCCATGCTATCCTTCTTGTATCCCTCACCCTGGTCATCCTGCCCCAGACCACTGTAGGCAGAGGCCTCTCTCCATGGACACCAGCTTCCTGCCTATTGATAAATAGGTGGGAAAGCCTGAAGCAGCAGCCCGGGCAGACAGTGATTTCCAGAGACTGATAAACACAAATCCTCTTGTAACTCTTTTCTCTTCTTTCTGTTTGAAAGAGTAAAGATACAAAGTAGGTACATTTAAAAGGGAACAAGAAAGCCTGTTTTCATAGTTGATGTTTGCGAGATGTGAGCAGGACTGATGCTTATTTCCTTGTTCTGGAAGGGCTGCCATTGAGATGGTGGGGGAGGAATGGGCGATCCAAACAACACCTGCTTATGTCATGCAGGAGATGATGATGCAGGAGATGACAATGCACCGTAAGGACTGTGGATGAGCTCCACAAATTATGGCTTCCTTCCCAAGGAACTAGGACACACATCGAAGGTGGAATGGTCAGAATCCAAAGAAACTTTTCTTCTCTCTTGCAGAGGTTCTTTATCAGCCCTGCTTTAACATCTCCATCCTAGAGAGAGTTTGTAGCACAATCACTACAGAATTTGAATACTCACTGGTATCTTCCAGGCTGTGTCATATCTCCCCAAGGCTGAGTGAAGAGAGATTGTTGTGGAAGCAACCTAGAGGAAAGAGCCCTTTAATCTGTCTAGAGGCCCTCAGCTCTGTTAGTAACCCTACTTCTAAACAAGTACACACTGTCCAGGACACCCATGTCCTCCACCCGCTTTCTTCTGCCTTCTCTCTTCCTCATTCTACTCCTTTTTCTATTTCTTCCTGAGTCCAAATGGCAGAGGATTATTTCTAGGTCCTAGCAATATGGGTAGAACACCCTCAGGTCCTTTTGACACACTTCACACCCTGTCTGTCCAGCTGCAGCTGGCACCTGTCATGAGCTTCACAACAGCTGATGGAAGAAACTCAATGAAGACTGAGCCCCTGTACATTGTACCTACATCTAGAAATCCAGACAGAAATATATAAGTATAAATTTTAAAAGTTAACATATTTAAATGGAAATCTACAGATCAGTTTCAATATTAGTCAGGCTGAGAAGTCCCAAGACCCAAAGGGTGAGTCGATGATGTAGTTCCAGCCAAAGGCTGGCAGACTGGAAAGCCAGGAAGAGTCAATGTCTCAGTTTAAGTCCACATGCAGTAAAAAGTCAATATACCAGTTCAAAGGCAGTCTGGCAGGAGGAATTCTTAGGGGCAAAGAGTCAGTCTCCTTGTTCTATTCAGGCCTTCAACTTATTGGGTGAGGTCCACCCACAACAGGGAGGGCAATCTGCTTTACTCAGTCCATACATTAAAGGTTATTATCATACAGAAACACCCTCGAAGACACACCCAGAACAATATTTGGCCAAATACCTAGGCACCCTAGAACCTAGCCAAGTTACACATAAAATTACCATCACAGTTCTCAAAAGCTGGGTTCTCATAAATCTGACTCTTATGAAATACAAGTACACTATTAGGAAAGATTAAAACAACCTTACTCTTTATCAGTAGGGAAATCCAATCTCAGGAGCTGTTCACTGGAATTTTAATAGTTGTAAGACATACTACGGAGCCAGAGGTCATATCCAGAGTGACATCGTTTTAGGAGAGAGAATTATTGGTTAAATGGTAAAAAGTTCCTGACCATCACATAAATGGGAATGATGAGCCTTTTTTAAAGAGGCATTTGGAATTCAGGATATCTTTCTAATGTCCAGAGGGCCCAGAAGCTTCCAAGGGTAAGAAATGGAGTGATAGGCCCATTTGCCCATTTAATTGTTATATTCCATGGCTTCTAATTGATTGTATTAAACTGAAAATGTACCTCAATTAATGGCTGAAAATGTACCTCAATTACCTCAATTAATAGATCTACAGATTATTTTATATTGCAGGTCCTCAGGACTTTCCTATTAATGGTCCCTTGTGGGAGACTGATGTTCATGGGAGCACTGCTTGTACCCTGATACATGCCAAATGTATGACTTTTATTTTTATTGGTACTCCTGGATCCCAAGCCAATCAACCTGCATGATGTAAACAGGACAAAGACACTTGATCTCTTAGAGAATCTTAGAGAAATCTTCTAGTTTCTATGCAAATTTTCCAAAAAATAGGATCCACTTTCAATGACTAAAAAGTGTACATGGACCTCAGTCACTAAAGAAAATAATCAGAGGAGCCACTTGAGTGCTTGCCTGACCTCTGCTTGAACCAGAAAGATCTGGGTCAGTTGAATAATTTGACATGAGTATATATCAAGGAAGCCAGTACATTGAGGAAAAGAGGAACCCCTGTCAGCAGTGGCAGATGCAGCATCATCACAGAAGCATGCAGCTCCCAGGACAACCCCATCTACCAAAATTCATGGCATTTCTTTATCCTAGTCTATCCAGAAAAGAAGGTAGGCATGAAGTTGCTTAAAGCCAACTCTGAGAGCTAAACTCAAGCTTGAGGGACACATGAAGGCCTGGGTTTCATTACAATTGTGTAATAAAGTGACACAATTGATTTATTTAAACATTACCTCACTGTAAATAACAAATATTCTGATATTAAAAACACTGCCCTGAAGAATAGCAATAAATTCCCTTCAGAGGGGCATGTGTGGTTTCTGTGTCATCAGTAAAACCATGCCATCTGCTACCTAATGTAATAACATATACCCAGACTTCCCTCTACATACACTTAAACTACTTTTGGAGGATATGAAGAGCTTGTCTTCCAAACAATCAGTCAATAAGTTTCCACTCTGAGAATCATCAGCATCCAGAAAGAGCAGACTAGTTCACCCCTGTTGATTCAGGTCTTAGATATTTATAGAACAGGACAAAGATTCATTGCTTAGGTAGAGAGCTGTTCTCAGTTATTCTTTTCTCTCTTTTTCTTTTAAGTCATTTAAATGAGTAATGTCCTTTGACAATATACTTAATCTATTTCGAATTTAACTTACAAAAATAAAGGATTTAAAACCAAGATGCTTTTAAGGAAGTGGAGAAAAGGGAAACCTTGTGCACTGTTGGTAGGATGTAAATTGATGCAGCCACTATAGAAAACAGTATGGAGATTCTTTAAAAAATTAAAAATAAAATTATCATATGGTCCAGTAATTCCACTTTTGGGTATCTATTTAAAAAAAAATAATAAATTCCCAACTAATAGAGAGAGAAATAAGAAGCAAAGAAAAGCATAGGTTGCTGGCTGCAATATAAAGGATAATCAGGACAGGGTGCAAAAGGGATAGGGCAAATGGAAAATGGAAAAGGTAGAAGGCTATTAAAAAAAAAGGAAAACCTTGTCTGTCTTTACACTTGTCCCAGACCCAGCCCAACCTTTAGAAGGCCTGATGGCTCTCATCCACCATGAGGATTGAACACAGACTGCAAAGCAAGAAGCAACACTAAGCTGCTGCCTCCCCTCACTGCAGGATAGAATTTCTATTTCTCTACAGAAAATTGTTCCTTGCTGCCATGTTTCTGTTTTATTAGGTGCAAACTCATTTAATAGCTCATAAATTAATTTGGAACCATTTATCATGTTTCTGTTTCAAAAAAGACTTTTCATTGCCAAGTAAATGGAGGGTGATAAAAATGGCTACATTCATTTCGATCCAAGAACAATGGATTCTTATTTTTTTTCAGTGCTAACATCAAACATGACTGAACTTGGTTTTAAAAAAAAACTCAACTGATTTTAACTAAACCTCGTGTATAAAAATGCCCTGATGAGATGGTCAATGCTTAATAGAAACCAAAGACAAAATTTTGCTGATTTCTTACCATTTTATATAGGTACTGGGGCAAAGAGTGACTGTCCCATACCACCTAAAGGTACCATTTCCTAAACTCCTTGAGCACCCACTGGAGAAACATTATATGTTTGGGGTTGATATGATTTGGGCTGATGCCATCTAAATCATATTTTAAGACAAGGAAAAAATGAAAACATGGAATGAAGATGATGCAAGTGAGGCACTCATTTCAGGCACAAAATTTAAGGGTGTTCAATACAACTCAGTAATTAAAATAAATAATATATTATGTAATAATTTTAGAAAGGTAATTTCCCCAAGTTCATGATGAAATGTAGTTTTAAGTAGAGACAAAATTGGATCCTGCCTTTGTATGACTCACCTCACTTGTTTCTCCTTAATCCCAGCCCTGATGTCACATTAGATTGGAAAGTCTTCTTCGGCTCAGATTCAATCTTGCCTTGATCCTGTAGAACAAGACTGTAGCAAAATAAAAGCACAGAGAGAGAAGGCAATAGGCATTGGGCTGAAACCTTGGGAAGGACACTGATTGCTCCAGGAGGCTCTAAGCACCACCCCACCCCAAGCTGGTTCTTGTTAAAAGGCTTCCCCAGAGACAGGTGTCTTCCTCTTCCTATGGTCCCACTTCCAAAGCCATGTTGATGTGCATCTGGCCTCTAAGTGTTCAAGCACAGGCTGGAGGATTTTCTGACTACTGTGCCCTGCCCTTAGATAGGACATCCCTACTCCAGCCCCACTGGAATTGATATATCCCCATGAATTCTAGGTCTGGATCACACCCAGAGGTCCTCCCTGAGCCCACGCTTTGCTCATATTCCATCAGGTCTTGTGCTGAAGCCCTCTTGGTCCTAACAGAGTGTGGTTTTAAAGAAAGTAATGGTAAGTTAATATATATATTTTTTATTTTAAAAAAGTTAACTCTGTGGGTTTTTTTTTTTTCCGTTTTCATAAAATGACCCAGTGATATGATTTCCTGTTAATAGATGTTTCTTCCTCTTTGGGTGTGTGGCTAGAACCATCCAGGCTGAATTGGTCTTCTTTGTGAAGCCCTGAGTTGTACACAATCAGTAAAAATGGAACTCTACACCCAGGCTTTGTTTTAAATATCATTGTCTTATTGCTCATGAGTCATGTATTATGCTTTTAGGCAATCCTGCCAGCAACTGTACTTGATTTAGGAAGGTGTTTGACCTGAGGAATTAACTAGAGAAAGTAATTTATTCCTTCAATTCTGTCCCAGCAAAGTAATACAGTTAAAAATAAAAACAACTCATGTGGATTGTCTAGAGCAGTATGCATTGCTACAGAAGCAAATGATTCCAAAAAATCTTGCAGACCACATTAGAGATCATTGTTATCTCCTGATAGTAGCTCTAACTGATGCACTTTGACAGTTATCAATGCCATTTGGTTTAGGCAAAACCCTAATCCTCCTAGCCTAGGAGAGTCAAAAAATATTTCTAAAATTCCCTTTTTTGGAGGTGAGACACCATGATTTTTCACAAATCTAAGTTGAAATGAACCTTAACTTGTTTTCTTCCAAGGTCTTTTTATATGGGGTTTCTTAGTATCAATCATTAAACCATATGTCATATTTATAAGGACTCTGAGCACTTGTTCAGATATTATGATTCCTTAATTTTTTAATGACAAATACAGTGCCTATTTATTTCTCACATATTTCAATCTTCTTTCTGGTTCTGAAAACTTGGACCAAATAGAGATAAAGAGGTTCATCTACTTTAACTGATTCCTTCCTTTTTTCCCTTATTCTGTGCCATTATTATTCCCCACTAAAGTACTTTAAAGAGAGGTTGGCTCTGTATATATTCTGCACATCAGATGAAGGCCTGCACTGTGTATCCAGTGCTACCTCAGAGGGAACCAGTTCTATATGTACTATGGTATCTCAGAGAAAGAGTAGCTCTGTTCATACTGTAACCGTCATTTATTCACACAGGGGGAGGGGACAGCATTCCTTGAAGCTCACTGAGAAATGGGCACTTCTTTTTCTATCATGCACTCCTGGGAACCTGATTGTCCTCAGCCATAGTGTTCCAAGCACTAGTGGCAGTGTGGTCAATATTGAGTGCATGTTGCCAGATAAAGGTAGAGGCTGTACTGAGAGCAACTCAGGTGTCTAAGGTCAAGGGTGCAAAGGAAAGAAACGAGCCTCTTGTTCTGCATGGAGCCTTGATTTAATATTTGTTTTTGCCCAGGTATAAAAGCTACAAAATCTGCCTCATTTTCCACACCTCCTTCTGCACCTATGCCCTGTTTTACTCCTAATTTCTTCATCTCTCTCTATAGTTCTTCTCTTTCACTTAAAATAAACAATAGGAGTAAAGGCCAGTACCCTCAGGATCCACATGAGAAGTGATGGTGGGGATAAAGATGGGATGGGCTTGAAGTAATCGTATGGTCTCAGCTACCAAACATCATTCTGGGGTTTGTTTCACAATATACCTGTTCTCTGCAACACTGTCAGCAGGAAGCCTGAATACAGCACTTGAACAAGACTCCTGCCTCAGAGAGCAGACTCGGCACTGTGATTATCAGGAACTCCGGGCTCATCAAATATGATCATTGCTGATACACAGACGTTCATTGAAGGTTTAGCTAAGGTAAATGCATGCGCTCAACTGCAGTCAACCTGGTAGAGACTGATCCCCACAGTTGGCATGTAACTATCCTCACAGGCGGTGTCTACTCTCACTGTGACCCAGCTCTAAGATCAAATATTCCCCTGGAGCCAGCTTCTCATTCTATTTTCTCATTCAGCCCTAGTATCCCCACTGATATTAAAGGGTATTCCCACAGAGAGCGATGAAAAAGACCAAGCTAGCCCCTCTAATTGAGCTAGCAGAACCACAGGAGTAGAGAAGTTAACACTCCTTTGAAATGTGCTTGTGACCTGTGGGTGAGCAGGGAATGCAGAAGTCCCTGGCAACAAGCAGTCATCTGTGCCTTGCCTTTGCCAGTTTCATTCCAGAATGTCTGCTCTAGAAGGAAGATACATAAAGAAGATACATAAAAAAGATATATCATCAGATTTAAGATAAAGGGCACATAACATATTTTTAATTTGGTATATCATGCATTTGTAGGCATTCTCTGATTTTCTCCACCTTTTAATGAAAGCAGTTTATCAATTTATTCATTGCCTATGATTATCCTCTTTATTAGATGGACCCTGATACCAACTGGGTCAAAGACTTCATTGGCAGAAGGAGCAATTAGTTTTACCTCATTTCAAGGCTTCATTGCCCATGAATCCCAAACAGCTCAGAAATGTCTACCTTGTCACATGAGAGACAAGAAGATGAATGGTTTTGCATCTGCTTTTCGCAGGATCTGTACCTTTACCCTCACATCTGATGGACAGCATTGATTGTTGTTGTTGTTATTTTCATCATATCACAACAGCACATGATGCCCTAGAATGGCCAAGAGAGGCAGCAGCCAGAATAGAAAGTATGAAGAGTTTAGAAGGTCTCAGTTGATTTTTATTTCTGCCAACTCGTAGGTGTGTGACTTAGGATAAGTCATGCTCCTTCAATTCTTTCTAAGTAAAATAAGGGTGATAAAACTAATCTCTGTACCACCATCTACACAAGACTGTTTTGAAATTTACAATGGATCAAACATATAGTGCTTTAAACACTATATTGTCCTTAAAAATTACTCAGTTGTTTCAAGTCACCATTTTGAACAATAAACCACCATTAATCTTGGTTAAAACCATTTGGGCACAGTCTGAGGTAGTACACAATAATTAAAGTTCAGTACTAGAACAATTCTGTCAGTGATTTAGACTAGAAAGAAGGTGGTCTCTCATATTATACAGAGTCATACGGGGACTGGATTTCAAGAGCCCTCACCCAAAACAGGGGAACCTGATATGAAAAAACGGGGGCAAAGAAGGACTCTCATCAAAGAAGTAAGAGTTAGGAAAAAAACTAATGCAAAGGGAAGCTGTGGTTACCAGTAGAGTTTTGAACCTAAAATTAAGGAGCACCCATTGAATTTGTGACACAGATATAAAGGAAATACTGACACGGGACAGAAAGAAGTGGAGTGAGACATCTCTGAGTGGAAAGATCCTATTTTCCATGAGCAAATCTTTGTCATAGCACTCATAATGATTTTTTTAATCCTCAGAGGAATCCAAGCTTTCATTACTAATTCTCATTTATCAACATCACTACAAATCTTATCACACCAGATAGAACATTTTTTGAAAAAATATGTTATGACTGGGACCCTGGGATTCTGAATGGCCTGTTCTTAGCTTCCCAAACTGATGATAGACAAGGCTGATTGAGCCCCACCAGCACCACGTCACCTCCATCGGGAGTCTGCAAGACAGAGAGCAAGCTCAAAACAATGTTCTCAACAGACAACAGGCCTCACTCCCAGGAGTGAAATTTGGAAAGCAGAGGTAAGTGAGGAACCCTGATGATTTCTGACTTTAGCTTAGAATAGTTTTATTTTGTGGATCTTTGGTCCATGGTGCTAATTCAGTGTGTCTGGGGGGGAATATTCAATTTGCAATGCTTCGTTAAGAATCTACTTAAAAGCTTACAAGTAATAATTTTCAAATCTTTTACTAAGATATTTGAAAAACAAAACTACTAATCTGCTTCCCTCTGGGTAATTTTAAAGCACTTATCTCCAAAGTACACAAGAAGGCAGACAAAGACAAATCTAATAACAAGGGAGGAAGAAATATCCTTGGTGTCTCCTACGGAGAAACCAGGTAAATCTGAACAAACATGTGCATTATTTGAGTACCCTTCTGCCTGCCAAATATAATACTGAGACACAGTGAGCCAAGCTTTTTAGGATGCTGAGTTTTTCTTCCCCTGATTTTAGTTGTTTAAATGTGATTCTTCTATTCTACAGGAAACATTTACTAACTGAATTATTTCAATCTGTTGTTGATCAGACTGTCTGAACTTTACACAGGTTGAAGAATTTATCTTTTCACAGCTTCCTAATTGGAGGTGTAAACATTTTGTATTCAGGATAGAGCCCTATTTTTTGTCTTCCTCTCCCTAATCCCCAACTCTAGCCATGTTAGGAACAGAGACAATAATATATTATTGTTCAATTTTATTTGAGAAAATATTATTTCATGAATATTTCAGTATGTCTATAAAATCAAGATTGTATTATTTATACTCTTCAGCTCTCACCATATAAAACACCTCACTTATTTGACAATATCAAAAAATATGTTGTTTCACAAAAATGAATTATTCTAAGTAACCATAACTTATCTGTTAGAGCCCTTGAATGTGTTTTATTCAAACTCTTTGATTTGAAAATATTTTAAAACACACTGAATGCTTCTTTACCTCAAACAGAGGTTACTTGTCATAATTTTGCCTTTTTATTTTGCTTGACAATTTAGTTTCAACACTGTAAACATCTTGTTACCCTGCAGGATTGTAATACAGATATGTTTTTCAATGTGAGTGGAGAGGGCCACCTTCCTGTACAAAACAACCCTAGTCTACTGTGATGTTTGTTTATTTGTAGTTCTTGAATATGTATTTTCTCATTTCTCTGCATCCTCGATCACAATATGGCCATTGATTATGACATCTTGCTCATTCTAATGGGTTTGGCCTTCTGATAAATTGTTTCTAATATATTATGAGCTAAGAAACCACATTCCAAAACTTGTTAAAATTGTGTATACAGCAAGAACATACAGGCACAAAGTAAAAATCAGAGAGACTATATAAAGTATATCAACTTAATATATAAGTATTGAAAAATTCATTTGGTGGCTTATAGATTTTTAAAAATATTACTTTCTGGCTATTTCTCAGCTGCATTTCAAATATAATAAGTGACCAACAGAAAAGGAAAGTGTTCCAGCATTTAAACATGTGAGATGGCTTTGAATCATATTTGTGTGTGGCATATTTTTTATAAAAACATAGTTCATCAGCCAGCTTGTAATTAATTATGAGTGTGAGGCAGATGTTGAAAGGGATTTCTGTATTAGAAGAGGACTCTTAAACATTATTAACAAGTCAATATACTGAGTCTCATTTTTTGATTGTTTGACCATTGACAATATCAGTTTGGCCATTTTTAGCTCCTGCACAGAAGACCTTGATAATGGAAAGTTTGTTATGTTGTGGGGCCTGCACTTCCACAAATGTCCGAGGGTGAGAGGCTTGGACCACGTCAAGCCTTCTCATCTCCATGATCTGGATGACATGGCCATGAATGGCCATGTTCTGCAGAGGCAAGAGGGAGAGGAACGGGAGCCCTGAGTATCTGAGTAGGATGTCACCACCAGGATCACTTCAGAAAGATGAAAACTTGCCCTGAAAGAGGTCAAAAGCAGCTCATTCCAAAGCCATTAGAGTGGGTTTTTCTGAACTCTCTGTTAAACAGATGTCTTTAAAAACTAATCTTGCCTTTTCTCCTAAACATCTGATACCACAGGAAGCCAGAAATTAGGGCAGCTGAGTATAATCAAACGACGCTCAGGGAGAATCCAATAGAAAAGGAAGAAACATTCTTGGTTTAGTTCCCTACTTCTCTTCCTAAATAGTTAAGAAGCTCAGTTCCCCAAACAAAAATGTGATTAAATTTGTTTTACAGTGCCTGAAAAATCTTCTAGTGCAAATTTCTATGATTCAGTCCATTCTCTTTGTATTTTTAAGCAGAGCCTAAAATAATAATAATAATAATAATAATAATTAATAATAATAAATTGAAAAACCCTCTCCTCAGCCTGTTCTGGTAAATTGATAAGTTGTAAAATTTGAAGGAATATCTGAACCATGTCTCTAACTCCTTTTTAGCTATTATATGGCCATCAATTCCACCCAATCTATTTTGTCATCTGACCATGAGCTCCCTTACTCTTATATTTCTATGAATCAGAAACACACTGAAGCTCTAGAGGGAGCTGTGACAGATAAGAGACAACCAGCTTACTTTTAAAACATGGCCTCAGAGACCACATTATTGTATATATGGTCCTTACTTCAGACCTGAAAAAAAAAATGCAGTCTTTAAAATATATCACTGCTACAGCAAAGAAGGGCTCCCTTTTTGGGGAGGTGGGGGGAGCGAAGGAGGTGGTAATAGCTATTCATCCACTTATTCAACAAATGTTTATTGAGCACCTAATGCCTACGAAAATTGTGCTAGGATTTGAGACCATAATGGGGAGCAAGAAAAACCCAAACTGGACACTTAAAGAGTATGCAGTCCAGTGGGGCAGACAAGCATTAACAAAAAATTATGAAAAGTAGTAATTTAAATATCACTATAGAAAGTGCCCTAAAGGAGAAGTTCAGGGAATTCTATAAATAAGGACCACAACTAAGCCTGGGAGTCAGCAAAGGATTTTCTAAGAATGCACATTTAAGCTGAGTCCTGAACCTGAACAGGTATTATGATAACTAGGTGAAGAGGGAGAGAAGATACAAGTCAGAGAAAAGGGCAAATACAAAGCTCTGAGAGAAGCTCATTTGCTCAGACCAGTCATGTGAACCACGATGAGTAAACACGTTTAGAATCTGCATAGCCATAAAGTCCTATACCTCCTCCCCAATCCCATTAAGTCCCGGGAGCCTTATTAGACCACCCCAGCTGCTTGGACCCCTCCCTCTTCCTAGAGGCCCCTTAAACTATCCTCATTTTTAAAATTCTTTTTTTTCTGTTGTGTTCTGATTGGGTGTTTTCTTGCTGCCTTATCTTCTAAATTGCTGCTTTGATCCTCAGCTTCATCTAATCTACTATTGATTCTCCCTAAAGTATCCATCATTTCAGTTGCCTTATTTCTGACTGGTTCTTTTTTATATTTCCTATCTCCATTTTTATGGTTTCTATCTCTGTTAAAGTTCTCACTGAGTTCATCTACTTTTCCCCTAAGTTCATTGAGCATTTTTATAATCAGTGTTTTGAACTCTGCATTAGGTAGATTGCTCATCTCCATTTTGTTGAGTTCTTTCCTGGAGCTTTGTTATATTTTTTCATTTGGGTCATGTTTCTTTGTCTCCTCATTTGGGCTGCCTCCCTGTGTTTGTTTCTATGTATTAGGTAGGACTGCTCTAGGTCCTCTAGGTCTTAGTACAGTGGCCTTATGTAGTAAGTGTATTGTGGGGACCAGTGGTGCAGTCTCCCTTGTCACCTGAGCCATGTGCTTCAGGTGTGTCCCTTGTATGGGTTGTGAGTGCCCTCCTGTTGTAGTTGAGCCTTGATTGCTGTTTGTACGTGAATGGGAGAGAGGGTTTGATCCTCAAGCTGATTGGTTGTGAGTACTGGCCGGTGACTAAAGTGAAGGAGTTGTGTCGGGGCTGACCCTACACAGAGTCACTTTAGCAGGGTTCCAGTGCCTGTCCAGTCCCTTTTGGGTGTGTTGTCCTCAAATGTGGCCCTGGGTTGTGCTCCAGTTCAGACTAAAGCTTGCCTCTGGGCTTGCAAGCTGGGACCTCCTGGGAGTGTCCCCGGTGTAGGCCAAGTTCAGCCGTAGCCTGTGCCCTGCCTATCATGAGTCCCCAAATGGTCTGCAGCTGACAACCACCCATGCTGGTCTTGGAGGTGCTTCGAGAGGCAAAGTCACCAAACTGAGGCTTGATGTTGCTAGTGCTAGGCCTGGAACTGCTCAAAAAGAGGTACGAGGTCTGCAGTGGCCAAGTGCTGCTTGTTTTGGGTTTGTGAACCTTTGAGAGATATTAGGAAAGTTTTCAGCATGAGCCAAGACAGGTCATTTATAAGAAAAACCCACTGGAAGCAGTGTACATGGGCCTGAAAGTTGGGAGGAACAGGTTCTCAGGGTATCAGAAAGGCAAAATAGCCAGGTTGATGGAAACTCAGATATGGTAGCAGACTTCATCTGGACTCTCAGCGGGAAAGGGGTCAACAAAGGAAGAATGGATTCTGCTCACACTTCTGTCTAAGAGGAAGCTGCTCCTCGAGCCCTCGTTCTGAAGCCAGACAATTCAGTTCCCATATGTCCCTTGTGCCTTTTAAGCTGATGGCCCAGCACTGGAGCTCAGAACAAGTGAGTCTATCAGCAAGCAACTCTGCAAATGGGCCTTTAAGACAAATGTCTGCAACTCCAGCCACACTGAGTCTCACTCAGCCACAACCTCCACTGGTTTTCACAGCCAGAAGTTGTGGGAACTTTCCTTTTCGGTATTGAAATCTTGAGCTGGGGAGCCTTGTGTTGAGCTGAGACCCCTCACTCCTCTTAGGGAACCTCCACAACCGAGATATCTTTCCTGATTCTCAACCACCACACATGAGTGAGTGACCAGCCCATTCCACTTCTCCACCCCTCGTACCAGTCTCAAGATGGCCTCTTCTGTACGTCTCTAGTTGTAGGACTTCTGTGTAACTAGACTTCAAGTTACTTTCAATTATGGCTGTTCTGGAGATTAGTTGTTATTTTGATGTGGTTGTGAGAGGGGGCAAACATAGCGTCTACCTACTACTCCACCTTGACTAGAAGCTCCATGAAGTGGGTCTTATTGTATAGGTGAAAAAAAAAAAAATCCAAAGGCTAAGTTCTGGTGGGTGGTGCTTAATGACATATTATTAATGACATAGCTTGTCCTTCCTAGAGCTAACGCCTTGTTTCAGAGAAAAGTACATGTGTGCATATACGACATACAGAGTGCTTACTATGTGCTGGGCAATGGACTAAGTTGACTGAGGACCAGCCTATGAAGTGCATAGTTTATAGATGAGGAAACAGAGATTCTAGGAAGCTAATTAACCAAGTTAATTAGTAATACTAAGTAGTGTCAAAATTTATCCTCTTAATATACATTCAAGCAGCTTCCTTGAGCACAAGTCACACAAAGCCAGCAGGGGCTTCAGCCTTGGGGAAGTGGGGCTCATAGTAACCTCCAAAGATACTAGAGAAACTTGAACCCCATCAGCAGCAACTAGCATGGGTGCCCTTGGTGTGGAAAGAAAGGGCCATGGAAAGAGCATTTTGATGCAGGATTTTTATGACATTAAAATTCCCCATTTGCTGGTATAGAAAAATGACAGTTCTTTGCCATTCTCCAAGCCTGGCTGGTCTCACCTTCATAGCCTACACAGTACATTTTATGCATTCAGGTTATCATTTCTTCAGGACAGGGCTGGATCTCATTGTCTAACCTAATCCCATCCATTATTGATCTGCTTATATAATCATGGTGGTGCAAAGACATAAACCATACTTAATATTAATATGATTTACTAACAATGTGCAGGGCAGACTTCCTCCCCACGTCTCAATCAAGCATTCTTTTTACATTTACTGCAATTTCATGAACTAGGGATAGTTCTCAAATAAAGAAGTAGTGCTATAACCAGGCAGTTGATCTAGTGATTAGAGTCACAAACTCTGAAGCCAGATTGCCTGAGCTAACATCAAATTACTATTTGTGCCTCACTTTTCTCATCTGCAATTTGAAGATAATCATATCTGCCTCACAGAGTGGTTGTAAGAATTAAAAGTGTGAATATATACAAAGTGCTTAAAATATATGTGCATTATAAGAGTATTAACAATTACTATATTTGACCAGAAACCTGAGCAACTATTTTTGAAACCTTGACAAGGCAGGTAGGGAGGTATCAGGAAGTGCAGACATGAGGGGGTTAAAGTAACTGGCTTTCTTGCAGGCTTTAAAATAAATAGATCACAAGCCTTCAGATGGGAAAGAATCTTCCAAATTGATAATTTTCTACAATAAATGATAAGAACCAGGCCTCCAAGAAATTGTAGCAAGCCCCCTGGAAAAGCTGCCTTTCTATGCATGTCTGGGTCAGGGTGAGGTTAATGAATTTGTGAGGCTCAGGCAGGACGAAGGGACTGAGCCATCAATCAGCTCAGTCTAGACAGTGCTAAATTATTGGGTGCAGGGAGTGACCAGGGCTTATGGTCACTCCTACTCTCATAAAGCTCTTCTTTCTCCTTCCCTCAAATGTACTATTACACCTTTTCCCCCAGTGGGTTCAGAGCCACAGCCCTGCAACAGTTCTGTGATAGCAATTCGCTTAATAATGGCTTCCTCACTGCACCACCAACTCCTAATGACTCTAAAGAAAGACATGGCCAAGCCTCTGATAAAGGCCCAGTCTTTTCACACCTATTTTTGCCCCACTGCAAAAGTCCCTACACCTAAATACCCAGACCTAAATATGTAAAAGTTCCAACTTAATAGAAGCTGAATTTTCTTCACGGAAATGTCTTTCCTACTTAATTTTTAGCATATCTGAAAGTTCTCTCAGAAGTTAGAATTCTAAGTGAGTTCTTTCTTTTCCATCAAGCCCCAGCGAAACTCTATTATAAGAAAATGAATTTCCATTTGTGGACCTTGAAAGCTAGTAAGGGAGTCTGATATTCTAAATTATATACCTCTATTTGGGCTTTTTGAAAGCCATGCCTTCTCTGGATTATGTCTAATTTTGAACAGGTGGCCTTCTTTATTCAGTTCATTATAATACTAGTCCCAAATTGAGAGCCCTTGATGCCTTTCTTAGATGTAACCGGCACAAATGTCTGCCTTAATAAAGCCGAATGTCTAGAGATGTTTTTTCCCCCTTGAAAAATGCCATGCCTATGCTGAGTACAACATATTTACTCCAAATTTCCTATTTCAGTCAGTAGAGATTTGTCACAATGTGACATGCTGTGCATTTCCTTATAGCCTATCAAGACTACCTGAGAGATATATTACTTCAATTAGGTATGTCAAACCATCTGCCACAGAAAATTCAAAATGCGCTCTTTACCTCCTGATGGAACATAGTTGATTTATTCAGAAGGTGGCTAGAAAGTTGGCAAAGGCTAAAGGTTTCACGAAGAGAAGTTGCTGTCATGAGACACAAAAACAGAAACCTCACTCATACTAAGGGAATGCCTGCGGAAGGCAATGTGAAAGGGAATACAACAGATGCCCTTATTAGATTAGTTTAGTGTGCAATAGAGTGCAGATCTCAGGTTGGCTTAATAGGAATAATTCTTGACACAATCCTTGGAACCTGAAAAACTTGATTAGTTATTCTGCAGCTGCTCTGCCATACCACCTGCAAATTTGAATGTGCAGCTCCTAAAAGCCTCCTCATTAAAGGCTGACATGCAATTTGCCACATATGTACAATCTACAATCCCTCATATATCTGGATTGGAGGTGAGTAGAAGTATGAAGGGAATGTGGCATGTCATTAATTGCTCTGGATTTCTTCCCTCCCTGTAGGATTACCAAAAAGTGGGAAAGTAAACACTGAATGCTTTTGTTAGAGAACAGCAGTGAGGTGTGAACAATATTAATGTGGTCCTAGGAGGAGAATGGAGCTTTTTTTTTTCTCATAACAAGAATGCTCTGACTCACATTTTATCACCACCAAACCTGATTCTTTTTCATAGCCAGTGTGGCATGGATCTGACCCAGGCTTATAGTTCTTTCTCCTTGTCCCCTGCCAACTGTCTCTGAAATCTTCAAAGATAGTGTTTGTCAATTTCAGCATTATTTACATCTTGTACCTGATCATTTTTAGTTGTGTAAGGGGCAAGGAGTGAGGTCCTCTTCATTGTAGGATGTTTAGCAGCATTCCAGCCTTCCGTCTACTAGATGTCTGCAATGCCTACCCAGCCATGACAATTAAAAATGTTTCCAGATATTTCCAAGTGTCCTCTGGTATGGGAGAGGTAAATTGTCCCTGGTTGAGAACAACTTCATTAATAATTTTGAGGAAAAGAAATGCCAGAGTACCCCATGGTAAGTCACATTCCAATTTTCAACCAATTGCAGCCTATTGGCATGGTCAAGATGATAGCTGTCTCAATTATGAAAGAGTACCCATTGTTTCTTCATGCTGGTAATGGAATTACCAGTGAGACCAAATTCTTATACATAAGAGATTTATGGATATAACATTATTAAAATCCTTTTCTCTAGCAGTCATGACAGACAAATATACCATTCTTTATGAAGATAAATATTCTTTATGAAGTCCAAAACATATTTCTAAAGGGCTTCCCCTTTCACACTTCTAGTGGATGCGCTTTAGATTTTAATTCTCATAACACCAGAAGATAATATTGCCAGCTAAGAACAGTGAAATCTTAAATTTTTACAATACTGTTCCATATAGCTTTGAGCACTTTCCCATACATCATCTCAAATAATCCATACAAATACAACTATCCTCATTTGACAATTGAGAAAACTGAAATTTGATTTTTTTTTTCAAGATCATCTGGGATGGGAAAGTGCAGAAGATTAAACACTGCTCTGGTTTTCATCAAAAAATTGCTTTAACCTCTTGTGTTTATTGGAATATAGAAGACATACTGATTGTTAAAACTATCCAATGCTGTAAATTTAGAGGTTTGTATCTGAATGGTGGAAGATGAAATATTTAAAGAAGAAATAGTAGCAAACTGTAATGTAACATTCAGACTGGCTCTTTGAGAAGGTAAAAGGCTTGGTTGATCATATACCAGGGGTCAGGTACAACTGCAAGGAGAGACAGGCTCTAGGCATGTCACACATGAGTATTTCTCTTCCTCCTTCACAAATTTACTCAAGTTAAATCAGAGTAATGTGAACACCTAGGGTAGCCCTACAATTTAAAGAAAATTCTAAAAAGGTAAGATAAGGCATGTTACATAGCTAGAGAAGGAAGCAACTTCCATTATTATATCTTGGTGATGACAGGAGGGCTTGTGGGCAGTTGGTACCATGATTATCTCTAAGTCTTTGTTTTAGCACCAGCTCACAGAGCTACTTCTGTTGTTCTCTAAACCTAATTGCCTTTTTAAATCATTGTCTTTTTAACAGCAAGCCCAGGCCAGTCATCACTCTTATCACATCAGCCCTTTCTTAACTATTGGATCCATGCCAAGTGCTCTTACCTTAGGACGGTGGGAGTAAAATTAAAAATGTCTTCCTACTTCAGCACTTAGGGAAGAGTGAGCAACCAGAGTTTCCTGCTCTCATGCTCTCCTCTTAGGAACTAATTTACACTGAGAAATATTTTTACGATAAGTGGCTTATAGGAAAATTGAGGCTCATAAAATTAGTCAGCCTCCCTAAGGTAATATGAATAACTCATAACAAAACAATTTCGACTCAGCCAATGTTCAGCAGATAGTCACAAAGAATAGGTGATGGGCACTGTATAAACCTGAACCCGAATAAATTTAGGAATTAAAGCATTCAGAGCTTGTAAGCTACTCCCCATGTATTAATGTGTAGTCCTGCCAGATAGTGTTGTCCATATGCTTGTTGTCCTTTTGCAATCACTGAGCACCAATTATCTGTGTACATTTATCCTCATTATCTCTAATTATAATAGTGAGAATCTGAATTTTTGTAGAGCCTTAACTTATTATCTGCTACTAAGCAGGGAACATCAACTCTTTCAAGTCTCTAGGGTGTCATTAAGGACGCAGCAGAATACTATTCTAAATGACACCTAACTGTCCAGAAAATAATGAATCTACTTCTTTTAGTGCTTGGCACAAACCATAAGTTCAGAGTAAGTGACAACATAAAAACCATATCATGTAAAATAGTGATATAAATGGTGATCCTAATCTGCATTTAGTTACAGTGAAATATAGCCCTTGTATTTGTCCGTGTCTCCTTGGAAGCAGCTAAGACGTTCTAATTTTTTTTTAAGAGTTTTTGCTACATAGTCATATTCAAGCTAGAACTTTGATTTTTTGTGCTTAATTCCATGGTTCTTGCTAAATAATCAAGTCTTGTGCCTTATAAGTCAGTCTCTTAACTCTAATAAGTCTAGCAAACACATTTTAATGAACTCCAAGACTTTCCCAAAGCCTGATAGGAGAAGTAAATTCTCTAGAATTTAGAGACTATTTAGAGACCACAGAAAGATATCATATTATGGGTATAGAAACAGTTTCTCTCATGTGAGAAGTTAATAAACAAGAGAGTCAAAAAAATACCCCTGTCCTTCCAACAGGATTAATTACCTTTTCTAAACAGTCCAAGTTCTTTCTCAGTGCCCTGAGAATTCCAACATCAACATAAACCCAGTTCATATTGTGGAACATTTGTGTTCAAAGTGTTTTTCACTGTGCCCAATCCTTTAAACATAGCAGATGGCTTTTCAATTTGTCTAGAAAACCCCTTTGGAGACTGTGTATTTGCTCATTATGGTGATTTTGTTTTAGACCCTGACATTTTGGCATGTATACCGCTACTACAGTGTTTGAATATTTATCAGTAAGCCTGCCCCACTTTCGTCCAAAAAAAGGGGACACGTGTTCATTTTCTTCCAAACTTGATGCTTATATACCAACTGATAAAACACATTTAATAGGGTGGGCTTTTCAGCTTTCTTTTCAATTCAGCGTCTGACCATAATGTTAATATAAAGAATTATATTCTCATAGTTGGATAAACAAAAGGAAATAGGAAGTTTCTCCAATACAAACAATATCCTTACTTAGATTAGTAGATATTTTTTACATTGTTATTGCAGTGTAAACATGTATTTCTTCTGAGATCACCTCGCATTTCAAATCAAGACACTTACCTATCTTAAGTATATGGAATACTCTCCATAACAACCCTCCTCCTCTTTAGTTCTTTAGTATTGTCATTTTAAAGCAAAGTGGTTGTTCAGTTGCATAAATCACATGCCAAAAAAATTGAGATTGATTAAAAATATGCATAACATTGTGGTCTGATGTTTCTAGAAATGAAAGAATGTTCAATAAAAGCCCAGTTTTTTATTATTATGTAGCTTTGTACTATTCTTTCTCACAGCTTTAACCTCTATATCTTTGCCAAAAAAAGAAAAAAAGAGGGAAAAAGGCCAGAAATAAAAAATCCTTTAAATGCTGAGCCTGTCATCGAGGTAGTTAGTTTCCATTCCTTTTATCTTACCTTACTATACCAGCTGAAATGTGGCTCTGGAGAGTTCTGCATTTGTGAAACTGTTTATTAATAGATTCTAAGAGAGTAACCAGGTTATTTGAAGAATCCTTGACAGATATTGAAGAAAAAAACAGTCCATGAAACATATCATATGCTTTTAATCTAAAGATATCCATGTGAACAATTACAATTCTAGTTCAAAGTTTGTTCTTGTGGAAACCTTCTCATGAGAGAGTTGCACCTTCAAATAACTTTTCTCATCCCTGCACCACCATGCCTTCATCCCCTGCTCCTTCCTTCACCCAAACGATCAGAGAGCAAGCCCACCTAAAGCTTTCTTCCTGGGTGCCCAAGTGTTATACATGTACCTGCCTCCACAGCTCGTCTGTCAAAGTCCTTTATGTAACCTGGGTGGGTTTCCCAGGAGCTTCTAAAACAGATCCAACAACTCTGAAATTCATAAACTTCTTTCATCAATCCTTCTCCTAGACCCGAGCAAGCAAGTTTCCTGCCCAGGGCTCCATACTTAAGAGAGCCCCACATATTACAAACAAGCACATAAATAAAAGTTTGAAGGAACACACAGGTGTCTCTGTCACTTGGAATCTGGTTCTCAGCTGTGGTAACATGCAAATCATAACTTTAAATTTACATGCTTTTTTGGATATTTAAACTAACACCATTCAGGCCCCAGGGAAATGTTTCTTCTCATCTATTTTAGAATATGTTAGAAACAAAAGCCACAATATCCAAACATCATGAAGGTTTGGATTATGTCCCTATTAATGCTGAATATGGACACAGCTATGAAGTCAAAGAAGGACTTAGGCAGCAGATGCACTTAATTTTTTTTAAGACAAATTAATTTGTCAAACCTTTCCACTCAATAGATTCTTGCAGAATAAGGGATCATTTACCAGTAGTATGAACATCCTCTTTCTTGCTCTTCTTTGAGTTCCAATTTATGATTGTGGAGATATTCATGAATTGGTACAAAATTCACAACAGTTGGACTTGGCTTAGGAATAATTTGCAATATTAAACAATTCATTTTTCTTTTAAATGAGTACATCTAGACATAACACCAGGAAGCATGGTACCATTTTTTGCATTGGCAACTAGTTGTAAGATGAATGATATAATAGAAAATACTTTGATAAAAATTCTTAGTAAAATAGAGTAACATTTAAAGACATATTTAAATTTCAACTTCATTTATATTTTTATTTAAAATGTGATATTAATTATAGTCTATTTTGCCTTTAAATTTGATAATTATGAGTATTAAGTTTTATAAAGCCATATGAAAATAATAGCTTTACATAAAACTTTCAATTTGTCATACATGAAGGTAAAATTTCAAGGTAGGAGTATAGAACATATTTCATTCAACAGTTTGTCCATTGATTTATAATTTATAAATGCCCAGGTACACAAATGCTAGAGGCAGGCCTGTTCTTTGCCTTTAGGCAAGAATTCTCAATATTGCGTTCAGCTCTATCTTACCTGGATGGCCTCTCATTGGGCTCACCAGGCTCCTCTCTCCACAGTGATTTTTTTTTCTTTGAGTTTTCTTGGATTCTCGGAAGGGCATAAAAATAGACCAAAGTGAGGAAGCTTCTCCACCCTCACCCAGAATTTTATCTTCCATGTTCTCCTCTTTTTCCCAGCAGTCAAAATACACACACAAAAAAATGATCTCAAGGCTTTGGGACGTGAAAGCTATCAAATTTTTACCAGAATGGTGGGAAACCTTGCCCAAATCTACCCTAGGATGTGTCCAGATGAAAAGAGTTTCCTTCTTGCTGTTCATCTTATGACTTTATGACCCATTCCAAAGCTGTAAAAGATTTATTCACATCAAGCATGAAATGCATATTCTGTGAGCAAGGCAAAATTTTCTGATCAGTGAGTCATTCTCTCAAAAAAGAAAAAGGAAAAAGAAAAATTACTCATGTGGGCTACAATTATTTGGTGAAAGTTTCTGGAACATTACTTTTTAACACCCCTTATATTCTTAGCTCTTTGCTTTGTGGTCTAAATTTAAGAAGTTAAACATCCCTTTGAACTTTATGTGAAATAAACTACTCTTGGATCACTATTTTAAGAATACTGAGATCTAGCTAATGAGAAGGAGGCTATTTCACCAATCTGTGCTGTAAAGTCTTCAGGGATCCATCTCTCAAGATGTATAATGCATGTATAAGCTGCTATTAGTAATAATTTGTCATGATTAGGGGAAAAAATTAGGTAGTCCTTTGACTGTCAGGTTGTTATCCTAATGAAAAGCTGTCAAGATAATTTTATTTTACTCAGAAATGTCTCCATCAATTAACTTTAGCTGATTGCCAGAATGGTAACCTTGGTTTGCCTTTCAGATCTGCTGTTCCTAGAATAATTGTAAATAAAGATATGATGTCAAATATCTCACTGTTTAAAGTTAATTTGTTGGATTTTTTTTCTATGCCACATAAATACAATCAAATGTTCTAATCATAAAAAATGTATTAAGTATTCTTCTGGGATTAAAAAATTATACCCAAAAGTGTCAAATTAACTCTAAACCTTGTGGCAGGTGCAGGCCTATTCAGATTTTTCAATGTCCATAGAACTACTCTGTGTTCACATGAAACTATGAAATAATTGACGCAAAAAAGGTGACATTCATTGTTATGATTAGCACTGGAAGTGACACTTGCTTGATAATGTTAGTTATAGCAGGCTCACCAGGAAGGTCATACTCACGATTCCCAGACTATATTAACATTTTAATAGCCCCAAGAGAACAGGTTTAACTTTGATAACATACTTAGAATGCCCATCTCCAACCCAGTTCTGTTTCTCAATCTTCTTCTATTGGAGCTTTGTTATTTCATAGGAGCCAAGAAAAACTGAGGTGTTGATGCCACAGAACTGAGTTCTTAATTATTCCAATTACGTTATGAAAAAACACATGGACACTGCATTATAAATAATGTTGAACTTTTTAACAGTTCAGCAAAATTTGCATTGAGTAGTCTTTATGCACCTTCTCCTGTTCTTGATTGTAAGCTCATCAAAGACAGAAATAATATCCAATGCATAAATGCCTTCCCCAAATACCCAGCACAGTAGCAGATGTTCAAACACTGTCGATTGAGAGAATTAATGAATAGACCTCCATTTCTGATAAAATGTTTGGTCAGGTATCCAACTGAAAACAACTAAAAAGACTGAGGAAAACTTTTTTTTTTAAGCCTTATTAATTGAACTGTAGACTTTGCAAGACTGTGGGGAATGTTCAGGCCAAATTCTACCTGTAGTAGAAAATACATAATAGTTTTGTTTTGTTTTGTTTTGTTTTTGTTTTTCTCATTGGAAGAACCGCTTTTGCCCTGAAAGCATTTGCTAACCTAGCAAACATGAACTTCAGTTTTCATGGCCTCACTGGTACAGAAACTGAAACCACGCTTAGAATCTGACAAGTGGGGCGTTCAATAGAAGACCCTCCCCTCAAAACTCCATTCTCATTTTAAGTCTGGACCAGAGGTAAGCCAAAAGGAGGACACTTAAAGAACAAAGAAGGGAGAAATGTTCCTGATACATTATAAACAAAAGCTGGCCATTATGCAGATTTGCAGACTAAATTTAAATTTACTAGGGAATGATATCCAGCATCTTACTCTGGTGCAGGACATTGATGGTGGCAGAGGCTATGTATGGGGGATGGGGGGTATTTTAGAAAATCTGTACTTCTCATTCAGTTTTTATGTGAACCTAAAAATTGTCTAAAAAAATAAAGTTTACTAATTTAAAAAATCAACTTGGGGGAATCCTTGAACATCTGGAACTGAGGATTTATTTTAAAAAGTTTCTAGACTATTAATGTTCCATACTCTTCAAGCAATGAAAGTCCTCTCTGAAGGAATGCACCAACACTCTAGGCTTTGAGAAGTCCCACAAATATTTTTGTAAGGAGAATGCGTATAGTCAAAAACCAAAAATAGCCAAGGAAACAAGTCTTCATGAGTAAAATTGAGCAGAAATAGAACTCTTCAAATTTCAAAAATTGAAATAAGATTCATAATTTAAAATAAATCAGATACAAAATTTACATTTTCAGAAAATATGAAATATAAAATATAGTGTAAGAGATGTGAATGACAATAGTACTTTCAGAAATGATAAATATAACTATTGCAATAGAAAACTCAATACGTGGATTTGTCAGCAGGTTAGATATATCTGAACAAAGACATTGTAAACTGAAAATAGGCCAAAGGAAATCCTTTAAAATACAGCATAGACAAAAGAGATAAAAAGTATGAACGAACAGCTAATAGACAGAGATGATACAGTAAAAAGGTATAACACATAAAACTGGAGTAGAAGAAGAAAGAGGAGAAGAAGGAAGAAATTCGGACAATATTTGAAGAAACAATGTATTTTCCATAACTGATAAACGACACTGATTCATAGATTTAGAAATGTTAAAGAATGTCAAGCAAGATAAATGTAAACAAACACATATCTAGTCACATTACAGAGAAATTACTCAATAGTAAAGGCCACTGAAAAATTAAGACAGAGAGAAAAATACAATTACCATCAAAGGAACAACATTTAGACTCACAGAGACAACAGAAGCCACAGGAGAGTGGAATAATATCTTTAATTTGCTGAGAGAAAATGCTTGCCAGCCAAAGAAGAAATAAATCATTTACAGAAAAAAATTTTGAAAGTTTGTTATGAGAGATCCTCTCTCTCTCTCTCTCTCTCTCTCTCTCTCTCTCTCACACACACACACACACACACACACGAATTCTAAAGGGAGAAGGAAAGTGGTCACAGATAGATCTATGGTACAAGTGGGATAAAAAGCATAGAACGTGATAAGTATAAGTACATATTAGTAAACATAATATTTAAATATGTAAGATATAATAGAAATGTAGGCAAATCCTGTCCAAATTACATAAATAATTTGACCTCTTTTCACTACTTCCATTGTCACCACCCTAAGCTAAACAAACATCATCTTTTGTTTAGATTGTTGCAATAGTCTTTCTAACCTATCTTTCTGCTTCTACTTCAGCCAGATTGATATTTTTTTAAATGTAAAACAGTTCATGAGACTTCTCTGCTCAAAACTCATCAATAGCTCCCATCTCCATCAGAATAAAAAACAATGCTCTTATAGACCTATGAGGCCTACAGCTTCAAGCACCACATAATTGAATACCCCTTTTTGTCTCTGACCTTATTTCGTAATACTCTTCTCCTCATTAGCTTTATTCCAGTCAAATTGGACTCCCACTGTCAATGAATACACCTGAGTTGTTGCTGCCTCAAAGCCTTTAAAAGTTCTGCTCTCTCTGTTTAGAATGTTCTTTCCTCAGAAATAAGTGACTCTCCCTCTCCTCCTTCAGTCATTACTCAAATGGGACCTTTTCTCTGAAAGCTGATTGGGAAAAGGCACTGAGGAGGGCATCTTTTAATGAATTGGCTATGTTGTCTTCTATTACTTGGGTGTTTGATTTATCATCATTCTTTAAAATTGTTATACGGTTTATACACACTTTTTTGTACCTCAACACTTTGAAGATGGAAAAAAAACACTCAACAAATGAATGCATGCATGAATGAATGAATGAATGAATGAACAAATGAACTGTTGATTTATAATTTCTTTTTCCAGAAGAGCTATACCTTGGGCTTCATATAACATTGCTGCTCACATTTTGGGAAAGTTAATTGAACCAGACTCCTACTATCCCCTCTTGAAATTGCTAGCAGTCCTGTGCTTTTAAAATAACAAAGTTTTTCTTTTCAAAAATAACAATAGCCATGCTTGGAAGCTCATTCAATAGCATTTTTACACAATAATTTCTTCCTTTTTAAAAGCTTTTTATCTTCAAAGTTCCAGCTAAAGCTTTGAATTTAGTTTGCTTTTTATTCCTAAGCCAGGCAATCTACATAACAACTGTATTTCATTTGAAACTTCCATGCAGTTGTTAGAAGCCAGCTTCCTGTCCACTGTTTGGGGCATGTTATTGGTACAGTTGAAGATTAGCCAAAGGCGACAGTTTTAGTAGTTTAGGTTATATTCAATTCCTACATTTCCCCCAAGCTTATGACAGGGTTTGGAACTAAACATGCCTAGAGTCAAATCCTGCCTTTGCCATTTACTAATTGAATAGCATTAAGCCATTTCATTAACTTCTCTGAGCATCTGTTTCTTCAACATTGTGGGGTAAATGAAAAGATATGAAATAAGACAGGTAAGACATCTCACCTGTATCTCACCTATATCTAATGCATAATAGATATTCACTAAATGGAAATAATTATTACACCAGAGTACATTTGACTGATTCAGAGGTGAAGAATATGAGAATGGAGTTAAGAGAAAGAGTCTAGGAGGAAGCTGAAAGGTTTTAGAAAGACCAACAGGTACAGGAAAAGGCAGAAAATAAGCAGTGAGATACAAAAGCTTGTGGTCTGTAGAGTGGACAAGGAATAGACCAATTTGTTTGGCATGAGGAGTTCAAGTAAGGGAGGGACAAAAGAGAAATGTGTTGAGGTAAAGAAAGATCAGGCCTTGTGTAGCCTTAATGCCAGGATAGGCAATTTTGAAAAGAAAGTAATCTATTATGAAGTATTGTGGGGGTAGTGAGAGTAGGTTCTGAGTTGAGGCACACAGTTATATATCTGAAGCATGGCTCCATTCCTACCAGCCATGTGACTTCATTCAACTTGCTAAATCTAAGTCTTATTTTCTTCATCTACACAAAGGGATGACCCTACATACCTTATAGGTTTTTGGAAGATTCAATGACTTAATTTATATAAAGAGGTTAGCATATTGCCTTGACAGTATTAAGTAATAATAATAGTTTCATTAACAGTTACTAGCAAAGTTGAGCAGTTCTGGTAAGAGATTGTAGGTAGAGTCCAATTACAATAATGTTATAAGTAGAGCTGATTCTTTATGCTCACAAAAAGTTGTCAAGAAGGAAGGTACATTTATTTTACTTGATTTCGAGAGAAGACTATAATAATCTGTGTTGTTTTTAGTTGTTTAACCACTGTGATAACTCTCCTGCAACAAACAGAGTAAAAGACTTATTTCTGGAGCTGCTTAAATAGAAGTAACTAATATCCAATTAGCATTTTTTCCCTCCATCCTACTACATATGAAACAATTTTCCCACACAGATCTGAAAGAATGATTTCCTTTCCTGGCTCTTTTCCCCCACTCCAAATAGATTTTTATGCTTTTCAGCCTATGAGAGGGGAACTATGTATGCCCTTTATAGTGTCATAGGAGTCTTATCTTAATTTTTATTTTGTATTTATATAATTTTTCTAGCAAAACTTCAATAGAACAGAATTATAAGTAAGTGAACACACAATTTAAGACTATACTATTATTCTAAACAACAGAAGAGTGTATTCCATAATTTGAGACAAAAAAATTAATTATTCATTTATCTATGCCTTTCAAAAACTTATTATCTTTTACTGGAATAAGAAATAAACACAAATAAGGATTCAGTAGAAGAAGAGATAACATTCCATTTCACTGAAGAGAGAGCACTGAGCTGGACCTTGAAGGATATGCAGGATTTAAAAGTGTTGGAAAGACATTCTAGAGAGAGAGAGAGAGAATACCGTAAGCAAAGACTGTTAAGTGGGAAGAGATCAGGACCATATAAGTACCAGCAAGGTGTTAATTGTTCTGCTATTTTAATAACTATTCACCAAGTGGTAACACAATATTTATTCCCCAAAGAATTATTATTTCTCATAGACTTACTTAAGACATTTAAGTCATATTACATTAGCAAATTGCCTTATTAGCTAAAATTACAAAGGCCATTTCTACTGCCAAATCCTAAAGAAAAGGCTTTTCCATCATTTCGATACCATCTACTATCATTTACTCATATCTTTCTCCATAAAGTAGTAGAGAAAGAGGCTGCAACTCAACTTAATTTTCTTTGCAGAATATTTCTGGTTATCTGAACTTTCCAGTGACTGCGTACCCAATCCAGCCTATCACAACATCAGATTCCTTGTACTATGAGAGGTGTCATTGCTTTCAGAAGGAACCCAAGTTGGTTGTTGAGAGTCTCAACAACCTGGGCCATAAAGTTTCCTTAGATGTCAACGTGTCTGTCTTATTCATTAAATGCATCCCTTGTTTCTAGTATAATGTGTGGTATGTTTGTTGAATACATATAATGTTTACCAGCCAGATGGTCTGTTGGGAGCCATTCTTGTTGAATGCCCTGCAGACAGGGTTGGAGTTGCCTGCAGGCTGGAAGTTTGCAGAGCAGATGGGCCCCTTAATGGATAGCTTGTTACTGAAGGAGGAAGTTTGGCTTAATGGATAGCTCGTTAGTGAAGGAGGAAGTTTGGCTTAATAGAAAAAGTTGAATGTTCCTTGCCCCAGGGAATAAGAGACATTCCTTGACCCAGGGAATAAGAGATGAAAACAGGAACAAGGATGTTTTGAGAGAACTTATGTAAAGGTCAGCATTCATTTGCATATGTGTGGGTGTTGCTTCTCCTGCTCTTCCAAGGGTATATATATGCTGTGCTAAATAAACTCAGGGGCAGTATTCACTGTTAGCCCTCCCAACTCTATCTTCTGTCTCTATCTCTATTTTTTTCTCAATCCTCACTCCCCCTCTTGGGAACTGTTCGATCTTAGCCGGCGGGCTCCAGCAATGGTCTTTGCAGTTTTGGTCTCTGTACCTGTACTATGAGGACCTGAAGAGAGAATCAGGTATGATCTTGTCTTAATGTTCTTTTGATGGTACGGTCTAGGTTCACATGGTGATCCACAGTTTGGTCTGCACAGTCATCTAAAGATTTTAAATTAATTCCCCAAACCTGGAAATTCACATGCAAAATACACTTGAAAATTCAAAAGACATGACAACATGTGCTAAGTAATTTGCTTGCCTGAGGCTAGTCAGTTGGTTTAAATGGAGTCTGACTTCTCCAGTGTACAATCTGCTTGCCCGACACCGGTAAGCTGGTTTAAATGAAGTCTGGTCTCTCTGGCATGCTACACTCCCAACCATTCCCTATTATTCACCATTTCCTTTAACTCTCTGGTCCCTGTTGACATTTGACTTTGCAGTCTCTCTTTCATAAAACATAATACCCTTCCCATTTAATACATGGGAATATGGACACAATAAAACTTCTCTGTGACTATATTCAGATTCCTACTAACTATCAAAACCTGAAAATGGAAGTCAATTCTACTGCAATTGGTTACATCCAAGCCATTATGTACTCATAGCTTTAAATTTTTTTTCTCATGGCCAAGGCTTAGCTGTCTCTCATGTAAAAGCCTTCTCTAGACTCATTTGGAAAAGAAAAAAATTTAAACGTCTATTCAATTATAAAATAGTTTTAATAGAAACTATAGTAACATCTATATTTTATAATTTTGAATACATGATTTAAAAAATAATAGTTTTCCATGAAGCATTAGCTGTATTTACTCATGCCAT
Source organism: Macroglossus sobrinus (assembly GCA_004027375.1). NCBI lineage: Eukaryota > Metazoa > Chordata > Mammalia > Chiroptera > Pteropodidae > Macroglossus > Macroglossus sobrinus. The sequence goes on along the minus strand of PVKZ01000346.1, from coordinate 764,476 downwards.
TAAATTAGACAATCTCTGTCTCTCTGTCTCTGTCTCTGTCTCTCTCACCTTAAAGAATATTGTTTCTGCATTTGTTGGAATGATCACTGTCAAGGGTCTGAAGCAACCTTCTAGTCTATTGTCAAAGTCATTTTCTATTGTCTATAGAAAGGCTGCTTTTGGGGGATAATAGATGGCCATATTTTCATTGACAGAGATAAAAACAGGTTCCCAAGATTTGGGCACTTATTCATGGTCACAGAGTAAAGTAGAAGAATTAGAAAAAGAACCTGTATCCCTTCATCTCTATTTGAACTCTTTTTCCATTATGTCATGCTGACCATGTTGCTCGCATCTCCACTCTTTCCCTATTAATGCTGCAGAGAGAACGGTTTTCTTCCAGAACAGTGGTGGCAATAAGTTTAATCAAGGCTACTACTCCAAGCATAGAGATAGATGCCAACAAATGTGTGGAATTTCACAGTTTTCATGGCTTTTTGTTAATTTCTCTAGAATCCTTCCTATCTTAAAATTGAACTGTCACTTCTTGAAAAACAGTGTTTAAAAAAAGGAATTTCACTGAAAAATTCCACTGCTTTAATGTTGGCCATGGCTAGATTTTAGTCTTTTTTTGGGGGGAGAATGATCAAATCAACCGAGGAACTAATAATTCTGCTATCAATCTGTTAACCAATTAAAATTAATCACCCAATTATGAACCTCTCCTTGTGTGTGGGTGTGGAGGGTCATTATAGATCCTTTAAAACAAAAACAAGACCTAGGGAACAATTACTTTCCAGTCTGTGTGAGACCAGTTGAAAATACAGTAGAAATTCAGAGTAATCTGGATTAAATTGAGCAGGCTGCTTGCAAGTGATGGTACTCCATCTGAGTCTTAAAGTAGAAGTAGTCTATACATAAATGAAGAAGTTATGTAGGTACATTGTTACTGATCTCACTTGTTGGTGTAGATCAACAGCCAGGACTGTAGCTCCTGCAGTTTCTGCCATATGTCTTTCTTTATATTCTCCAAAGTTATCATTCCAAACAAGCAGGTGTGCGTGTTAATCCAAGGTGAAGGGTGCCAACTCCTTCTGCAGGCCATACTTGCACTCAGGTTGGAGGTAGAGACACAAGCAATAATCCTAATTTATCTGCATAGTTCCATTTTGTTCTCATTTACTTCAACCTCACATTTGGCTTTTATTCCCCTGTCTACTCTGCTAAGTCGACAGAGACTTTAGGCCACCAGCAGACATGGAAGTAACACCCTGTCATTGAATTCTACCCCAGTTCCCATAATCATTGAGTAAATTCTAATTCCAGTGAGAATCCCTCATCTCTTATAGTAGTTTTGCTTCATTGAATAAACCCTAACTGAAACACCATTATTTTACTTTCAAAATTTCCATATCCTTATATTTGGAATAGGTCTCTTATAAACCTTTTAAATGTGATTTTATATATTCATAACCAGTCAGATGATCTGTCTTTAAATTGGGACATTTATTCTGTATTTAATATTATTTTGATACATTTGTGTTTTAGTATATGTCACTTTAGTTTTTTTCACATTTGTTTCACATTCTACATTCCTTTTACTTTTACTTCCTCTTTTGCCTTTTATTTTTATTTATTTATTTATTTATTTATTTATTTATTTATTTTTTATTACAGTTGACATTCAACATTATTTTATATTAGTTTCAGGTATACAGCCTAGATGTTAGACATTTATATAATTTATGAAGTGACCCCCCCCCCAATTAGTCTAATACCCAACTGGCACAGTACATAGTTACTACAAATATTGACTATGTTCCCTATACTATATTTCACATTCCTGTGACTATTTTATAATTACCAATTTATACTTAATTCCTTCATCTTCTTCACCCAGTACCCTCAACCCCTCTTCTCTCTGACAACGATCAATTTGTTCTCTATATCTACGAATCCATTTCTGTTTTGTTGGTTCATTTTGTTCTTTAGATGCCACACATAAGTGGGATCATATGGTTTTTGTCTTTGAATTATTTTACTTATCATAATACCTTCTAGGTCCATCTATATCGTCGTCACTCATGGTATGATCCATTTTTTTGTGGTCAAGTAATATTCCATCGTATATATGTACCACTTCTTCTTTATCTAATGGTCTACTGATAGACACTTAGATTGCTTCCATATCTTGGCTATTGTAAATAGCACCACATTGACTATAGGAATGCATATATCTTTTTAAATTAGTGTTTTAGATTTCTTTGGTTAAATACCCAGAAGTGAAATTGTTGGGTCATAAGGTAGTTTTATTTTGAATTTTTTGAGGAACCACCAAACAGCTTTCCATAGTAGCTGCACTATTTTGCAATCCCAACTGTGTACAAAGGTTCCCTTTTTCTCTACATCCTCACCAACACCTGTTTTTTGATTTACTGATGATAGCCATTCAGACAGGTGTGAGGTGAAATCTCATTGTGATTTTAATTTGCATTTCTCTTATGATTAGTGATATTGAGCATCTTTTTATATGTTTATTAGCCATCTGTATGTCCTCTTTAGAGAAACATCTATTCATTTCCTCTGCCCATTTTTTAATTGGATTGTTTGGGGGTTTTTGATGTTGTTGTATGAGTTCTTTATAAATTTTAGATATCAACCCTTTATCAAATGTGTCACTGGCAAATATCTTCTCCCATTCAGTAGGTTGTCTTTTTTTGGTGGAGTTTATTTAAATTTGTGGCTTAAGTTCTTCTGACAGTCTTGAAAAATTCTTGGCCAATATTTTGTTCATTAGTGATTTAGCCCTATTCTCATTCTCTTCTCTAACATTTTTACACAGATATTAGACATTTTCACAATATTCCACATGTCTCTAATACACTTCGGTATTTTTCCTTTTATTCTTTCTGTGCTTCACCCTGGATATCTTATATTGTCCCATCTTCCAGTTTACTAATCTCTTTCATTTCCACATCTCCTCTTATAATCATTTCTTGGGTTCTTAACCTCAATATGTTAGAATTTCTCTAGTTAAATTCTCTGTCTCATCATCTATTGATATACTTGTCATCTTGAGTATATTAATATTTTTAAAGTCTCTGTCTGATGATTCCAACATCTGCCGCACCTGTATGTTAAAAATTGTGGCAATAATTTAAGGTTCTTTCTGAGGTCCTCATGAGAGGAGTTAACTTTTTCTTTCTGTTGAGTAGTCAGAATATAGACAGATCACCTTATTCCACTCAGAGACTGAAATGTTTTGGAGATGGGTTTTTGTCTTTACAAAGTCTTTTTTATTTCTGGTCCACCCTTATTTCTTAGCTATATCCCTTCTGGGGAACTAATTGGGTTTCTAGGGTGTTTACTAGGATCCTTTTTCTTTAGCTGGCCCTGATATCTATTTTTTGTCTCCCCAAATTCATATGGCAGTTTAAGCTCTTCTAAGCTTTTAGATTCTTAGCTGTCTGAGTGCTTCTTTGTGCTTCTTTTGTGCTTCAGAAAGTTTCAGCTGCATTGTGTGTTCTTTGATTTTTTGTTGCGTGGTGATGGTAGAGGTGGAGTGGGGAGGGTATTCTATTTCAGCTTTCCTTGTTGCTTTCTGTGGCAAGTTTTATCTATAGCAATCTATATCACCATTACTGGGTAGAAAATTCCCTGCTTTTTAAAAGAGTAATTTTTCTCGTTTTACCTTAGAAAAAATGCTCATTGTCTGCTTCACAGAAGTAGATGGATTTGGAAATGCATTTAATTATCGATGGTAAAATGCTGGTCTTTCATAACTTCTCATTACTAGGCCAGAACAAGCTCTCCCTGAGTACTTTTACATTTTTAAATCAACAGGTATCATTGGTGATAAATGAGAACTGATGAGAGACCACCATGAAATTCATATTCATCTTTAATGACTTAATTATTCAACATTTAAAAACTCATTAATTTAAATGGCAATAATTCTTGATTTTATATACTTCTCTTGGCCAGGAAAAGAATAGATAACTGAAAAACACAGATAACCCAATACCTCTTTTTGGCCATTAGTTTTAAGCTTTCTCTTTGAGCTTTTAGTTAGTTTTGCATTTTTTTTCCACTGAAATTTTCTCATTCATTTGGAAGAAATATAAATATAATACTGAGATGTCCAATTTCCCATTACCTGTTGCCTTCAATGGTATTATCTTGCAAAACATTATTACAATATCACAACCAGGTTAACGACATTGATACAGTCTTATTCATATTTCTACTTTTTTTCTTGTGCTTATTTGTATATGTGTATATGTATATTTAGTTTTACACAATTTAATTACTGTGTATGTACATATATATCCACCACCATAATTAAGATTCAGAATAGTTCCATCAACACAAAGATGTACTCCTGTTATAACCACACCCACCTTCCTTCCACTCTCACTCTCAGGTCCCTAACCCCTGGCAATCATTAATCTGTTCTCCATTCCTTAAATATTGTCATTTCAAAAATGACAAAACTAAAATAATATAGTATATAATTTTGGGTATTAGCTTTTTTCATTCAGTATCATTTCCTGGAGATTCCACCTTAGTTGCTATGTGTATCAACAGTTTATTCCTTTTTAATGCTGGGTAGGATTCCATGCTTTAGATTTATCACAGTTTAATTTACCATTCATTCACCCATCGAAAGACATCTGGGTTACTTCCAGCTTTTGGCTTTTATAAATAAAATTACTATAGACATTCGTGTATAGGTTTTTGTATAAACATAAATTTTAATTTTTCTGGGATAAATGCCCAATAGCATATTTGTAAGCCATATAGTCATTGCACATGTATTTTAAACAAAATACTGCCCAACTGTTTTCCAGGCTATACCATTTTATATTCTTAATAGAAATGTAAGACTTATTTAATATCTCCACATCTTCACCAGCATTTTTTAATGTTGTAACTTTTTTTTATAGTTATTCTGTTAGGTGTGTAGTGATATCTCATTTGGTTTTAATTTAAATTTCTCTGATGGCTAATGATATTGATCATCTTTTCATATTTTTTCCCTTTGTTCCAATTCTCATATTTAGTACCTAGGTTTGCATTATTAGTGATTGGAAGAATAAAAGACAATTCAATTTCTTAAAGTCCATCCTCATATTTCTCATCCATTGAAACTCCAATTCTTCTTGACTAAATTTCTTATCCAAAATCCAATAGAGCATTACTAAGTCTCTATTCAGAACTGTTTTTATAAGGAAGGTGAAATGAATATTGCATTTATACACTTCTTCTGAAAACCTTTTTAATATAAAAATTTCAAACGTACACTAAAGTGAAAAGTATAGTGAACTCTCATGTATCTATTCCTCCCAAATCTTGCCATTATTATTTTATTTTTCTTTCCCAGTTTTTATTGTTATCCTTTGTCAGAATATTTTTAAGCAAATCTCACGTCATATAACTTCACCCATGAATTAATACCTTTCCTGACAAGGTCAAGTCATAAATTGTCCAAGCTGGAGGACACAGATTGATTGTGGAGCAAAGGTTCAAAAATGCTTTCTTTTGTATTATTGAAAAACGTAACAAAACAAAAAAAAACAAACAAAAACAGTGTTTGCCGAACATGATTTCTTAGGCAGGTGTGCTTCTTAGAATGTTTCATTTAACTATTTGTAACATATTTACTCTTTTTCTATTCTAGACACCACTGTTCTCTGCATATAGACAGAATGACCTTTGGGTATGGTCTTAATAAAATGAGAAAGATGTTTATTAAAAAAAAAAAGCTATAGGAGATAAACATATGGATGTACTCTATGTATAAGACAGTTGTTTTTCTGACTTAAGCCATCAATTTGTTTCCCTTTTACCATAAGAAATGCCTTAAGCTTACACCTGAATTAACTTTTATAAACATGTCCAATCTACCATAAGCTCTGATGTCTTTGAAAAAGTTCAGCTTCACTATGATACTGTGGATGACAATGAGGTCACTTCACAACTGCTTCTTTTCTGAAAAAGACAGCTGACTCAGTTTGCTCAACAACATTCTCATCATTGAATTTCCTGGGTCACCACAGTATTTCAACTGACTCCTTCAGAACAGATTGAATCTATGTTATAGTTTTCCACAATAAAACTTCTATAATCAAATGACTACAATAGCCATTGAGTGAAATACTCCTTACTCTGGACCAGGATTGCTCTACTTATATCCTTTCAATAATTCTATCTCACTGAAACTTTAAAGTTCAGATTTTCTCAAATCAAGCATACGAGATGGTTGATTTTTGTCCTCTGACCACTACTTAACAAGAGTATGGCATTGTTTATGGCAGAATTATTTTTGATTTTGTACCAATCATAATAATTCTTAAATTACTTGATCTGCACATTGCTTTGTGTTTTGCTTTTTTGTTTGTTTTTTATTATTAAGAGTCAGTTTAGCTCTTTCTTTGTAAACATGGTCACACATTTTATTGAACAATTTGGTATATTTAAGAATGTACTAAACAAAGGTTAAGTATGAAATCTAATTTGATGACCCCTCCAAACAGTCTCTCATGGTATGCATGCTTTTTGTTCATATAAAAGAGAAACAATACAATTATGAGTTTACTCTTAAGTGTCATTATTTGATTAAGAAGTCTCTCTCCAATCTTATTGCTATATTCCTAGCACTTAGCACTTATGCCAGCTATCAATTTATTGTCTTTCCGCTTCAAATTCACCCTTCATTCTGCTCCATTATAATATTGATAGGCCCTGCAAATGGGCCCTTGTTACTTGGCATTATGCTAAGTTTTGACAGAAGATGCTGGAGAGACAGTGGCGGAAGAAATTTCTCCTTCTGGTATGGTGTGCTTTTCTTGTAAGGATCTTGCAGTTCATGGTTTCTTCACTGTCCAGCCCTTGCAGCACACACAGCTTCTCCAGCATCCAGAAACTAAGGCACAATCAACCTCTCCAGTTCGTGGCTCTAGCAGTGTGTTGTGGTTATTGGGGCCCAGTGATATTAGCTTTCCCCAGCACTCCATAGGATGGTTTTGCTGTAACACACCTCCCTATAAATGAAGAGCTTCCCTGTGATCACTTCAGGTGACTTTGTGGCAACTTCTGAAGTATGGCTCTCTACCTAAGAATAGCTTCCTTTGGCACCTCAAAGGCAGATTTTTAGCAAGTTCTACTGGCCTGGTACCACAGTTAACTTCTCTGCTACCCATTAAGCCACAGCTCTGTGCTTTACCACAAAGTCTGGATCTCAGTCCTGGGGGACCTCTTCCATAAATTCTCTATCTCAACATTAGCATATGGCTGGTCCTTGTAGCTACTATACATATATTATTTCAAGTTGTCTTTTTTCTTACATTATAACTACTCATCACTCCAATCCCTTGTTATAATTAATAATTATTTATATTAAACTTTCCCTGTTTGACTTACTATAAAGTTTCTCTCTCCTAATTGGATGCTGACTGATGAAAAGCTCAGTAAATATGTGATAAAAAAAAAATAAGAATGAGAGAATAAAGGAAAGGGAGGGAGGTAAGAGGGGAGGGAAAGAGAGAGAGAACCTAAATTATTGCCACTTGTGTGTTTATTTGCTGTTATTTGAAGTTAGTTAGAAACTCAAAAGAAAAAACTGAATTTTTTATGAATATAATCCTTTGCCACCAAATATTTAATTAATTCATCCACTCTTTAATTTATTCACTCCTTTACTAAACATTTATTGAGTAACTAGTTTGCCAAGCATATGCTAATTGATTTCTCGGAATAATGAGTTGATAAATCTTCAAAGAGAATTCAGACTATAAAGCAGGTAGCAATTTCCTTAAATATCAGATTTCAGGCATACTAGATTTCGAGACTGCCTTTAAATCAATTACATAATACTTCTCTTTTCCCTCTCTCTCCTGAAACTGCTACCAATAAATAAATGAATAAATGAGTAACTAAATCAATAAATAAGCAGGTTAATTCCTGTACTTTAAATTCTCATTGCTGTGGAGAGGAATCAAGATGGCAATCTAGGTAAAAGCAGGTTTGCCTCCTCCCAGGACCACATTTGTTGGGAGCCATTTCTGCTGCCTGTCTTGAGACAAGGTTAAAGTTGCCTGCAAGCTAGAAGTTTGCAGGGCAGGTGGGCTCTATGCAGAAGGAGGAAGTTTGGTTTAATGTAAAGAGTTGAACGTCCCTTGCCCCAGGGAATTAGAGACAGAGAATAGGATAAAAGAGGTTCTGAGAGAATTTATGTAAATGTCAGCAATTGTTAAGATATCTGTGGATTTTGCTTCCCATGCATTTCCAAGAGTATAAATATGCTGTGATTAATAAACTCCCGGCGCAGTATTTACTGTTAGCCCTCCCGACTCTACCTCTTTGTCTCTCTCTCTTTGTCTCTCTCTTTTCTCTTTCTTTTCTCAATCCTCACTCCCCTTCTCAGGAACTGTTCGATCTTAGCCGGCGGGCTCCGGCACACATTGAAATTACAACCAAATTATAAAACAATCAACTTGGAGAACCACCTGAAGTCTAGCTTATCATAACACATACATCTAAGGATATAAAGAAAAAGCCACATTGAGACAGGTAGTAGGGGGAGCAATGCGAAGAGGGATGGTCCTGCACCAGCATGTGGGAGTGAAGCACCGGGAGGGAGAGGTTGGCTGCAGAGGAACAAGGGGCCCTAGCCCCACACAAGGGCTCCCCAGTCCAGAGTTCCAGTCCTATGAAGAGGAGTTCCCACAAAATCTGTAAAACTCAGTGGGGATTCCGGCTGTCTGGGTGAGATGGAAGGAAACTGAAAACCCAGACACTTCCCTTAAAGCACCCATGTACACTCACCATGGGTGTTGAAGTTCAGCAGCTCAGGAGGCACACGAGACATATGGGGAGAAAGAAACTGAGTTGTGTGGCATTGAGCAAGGGCTGGAGGGACGGCCACCACTGTTCCTTAGTCAGGCCCTCCTCCAGGTCAATCTGTAGATGGGCACCAGCTCGCCTGTGTTGTACCCTCCCACGCACTCCCCCCACCCCCTGCCACACACACACATACAGCCAATTCTGAAGCTGCATTGGCCTGGTGTGATAAGCCCACTCCACCTCATGTCTCCCTGGGACTCTGCTCCACCCAACCTACAAATTACTGGCAGCAGCCCATTACTAGGGGAGACTTTTGGTAAGAGGCCACTGATGCCAGCATAAACTACAGTGTCTCTTGTGTGGATCACAGGGGTCTGCGGGCCCCAAACAGATGGCAGATGGCCTCACTATTATCTGACTTTTAAGGGAGCCCATGGGCTCAACAATGGCAGCTTCTGAATCTGCATTGGCCTGATGGAATCGGCTTGCTCTGACCCTTGTCTCTGAGACCCTGACCCACCCAACCCATAAATTACCTGTAGCAAGCCTATTACTAGGCAGCCAGCCCCACCCTGTGCCTTTCCTAGGCAGTGAATTCAACTGCAAAAAACTGCACTCAGCTTGTGTAGCCTGCACACGACCTGTGCATGCGAGAGACTTTCAGTGGCAGGCCACAAGCCCCATCCCAAACTATAGTAGTTTCTGAACAGGTCTTGAGTGTCTGCCGGCCAGACACGGGGAGCAGCTGGCCTTGCTGTGAACTGAGACTTTGACAGGAAGCCACAGATGCAACATGGGAACAAAACCTGATTCTGCATTGGCCAGGTGAAATCTGCTGGTTTTACCCCAGTGATACACACAGCATGCTTCCATTTATATGAGGTATCTAAAAGAGTCAAACTCATAGAAACAGAGAGTAGAATGGTGGTTGCCAGGGACTGGGGAAATTAAGAGTTGCTGTTTAATGGGTAAAAAGTTTCAATTGTACAAGATAAATAAGTTCTAGAAATCTGCTATATTACATTGCACCCTATTGTTAATAATATTGTGTTTGTTAAAAAGGCAAATCTCACGTTAAATGTTCTTGGTATAATAAAAAAAAATGATGGTCTCATATTCAAAGAATACAATGATAACAATTAAATGTTCTCATATGGTATATGTCTTGATAGCCTTAAAATTTCCCACCCCTACACCACCCCGGTAGCTTCACAGGCTCCAGTGCTGTGACCAGATTTCTTCTTTCCATGAACCTGTCTTCCCTGGTGAAGGGACTGGCACTAGATCTCAATGAGTGATACTCCCTCCATGTCACCAGTAACATTTATTTTCAGGCTGTCAATATCCATTCTATCTCTGGGGTTCAACCGAATGAGTCTGAGCCATAACTCTGACTTTGAACAGAGGTAAAGTTAATGCCAAAAAACAAAAGAAAAACAAACAAACAAACAAAAACCAATTCAGAAAGGTGTTCATATACAAAGATGATACAATGTCCATCAGCTCCTCCTGTGAGAGTTGGTTGAACATTCTTACCTATTATGGTTGCTTCAACAGGACCTTTCATCTGAAAAAACCCAGGAATTGCAAGGAACATTTGCCTAGTGGATGCCATTATCCTTTTTTCCTTTAACAACTACCCATTTCCTTATAAACTAGGTTGTGCACAAGAACTGTATGGACAGGGAGAACAAAATTTCAAGACTTATTCCAATACATTTAAAGATTTTGGACTCAATTTTATAGCTTACCAGAGAGCAACAAATATAGCTTTATTCAGGGGATTTAATTCACATCATTAACTACCTTGGCAAAATCCAACATTAGCCCTGAAAGGCTAATTTGATTAAAGAATTGCTGGATATTATTTCCCTCAGACTAATGAAGTTCATTTTAATGGAGATAAAATCTCCCTAGCAGATTATTGTGAGAATGAAATAAGCTAGCTAATATATTAGAGAGTTTATAAATTATAAAATGCTAAATAAATGTAGGTGATTATCACAGGTTTTATTCTTTTGTTACAACCTCTAGATTCCACCTCTTATTCATTTCCCTTCTTTTCCTACCTTGTCCTTAAAGGTCTTACGTAATTATTTTGTTGAGAGAAATCTTCAGGCCCAGCCTATTATCACTTTGTATTTTCAACTAATAAATTGGTTCAATAAACATATTCGGAAATCTACCATGGGCAAGTCATGGAGGTTTTATACTAATACACAAGATCTTCACGCACACACATGCATGCGCGCACACACACATGGTATGCCATATTCCAAAGTGAGGCTCTATGCACACTTTTTGTAATATCTGAGAACTAGTTAGACAATTCTTAAAATCTTACAATGAGCACATACGAGGGTTGAGGACTGGAGATTAAACAATTATTTGTGGAGATTTCAAAAGAGCTATTAGGTACTTTAATTCCAAGAAAGCAAAGTGGAACATGCTACTTCCTATTTGCAAATCAAGAGAGAGGGGCTTCAAATGGAACATCAGGATTTATATGTGAGCTTCTGGACTTGTGTCTGACTTCCTCTTGAATATTTTACAGGATAAGAGATGGAATTCCTAGGAATGAGCCAAATGTATAAAATGACAAATCAGGCACCTGGACTCCCATATTTCAGTGGAAAATAGGAGTATTTCCATTGTTCCCATGTGGGTCACACTACTAAAGAGCCAGGATAGTTACCTGAGGTCATTTCCAAGTGAACTATCCAGAGTGGCACCCCATTTAAGGTAACTATAACCATGACAATCAAGCATATTTAACCTTCACAACCAAATATTTGTGTTTGATTGTGTCTTTGAGGGAAGGAGTTATCTTATCAATAAGTTACCTGGATAGATGTAGACATCACTCTCATGGAACTTGCTGTGTGGCCTGTGAAGGGTATCTTTGGGCGATTTTACTCAAACTCATCTAACATGAAAGCAGGAGACTTCAGGTATATATTACATACACATCAGACTATACTAAAATTGTGCAGACTCTACTGAATTTGTGCAGACTATACCAAAATTGTAAGAGAAAGAAGGCCTCTACCTACAACTTTCCTACCCGATGGGAACAACTACAAATGGTCTTACATGTGTTCTGTGGGCCTAGCTATAAGCAATTTTGCTCATATTCTGAATAACTTCTAAAGAAAACCAGATTCTTCCTAGGACTAAAGAATTACAAATGCTGTTTGAGTTCATACTCTGGTTGCAAGTGACAAAGACCCTGATCAAGCAAAAGAGTTCGTTTGTGAGCTCATGTATAAGCATAGCTGGAGGAAAGTTGGCCTTAGGCACATCCAGAACCAGGTACCAAATATCATTAGGATGCTTCCTCCCTATGGCTCAATGTCTTTCTGTTTGTTTCAGTTTCTTTCTCGCCAACTGGAGAGCTACCATAAGTGACATACCCTGGGCACACTCCCAATCGTTGGCCGGGGGTAAGTCTGTTACCAGTGGGATAACACAGATGCTGAAAAAAAACTAGCACTAGAGCCAGTTGAAAATGCAAGCAAACTCAACACACCACTAGAGCACTAATTAATGTATGTGTATTCTAAAGGAATATTAGATAAAAGCAAAAATATATATATTAACAACGAAGCCTGGGATAATCAACTTTTACAGACAAATAATTGGCTCTGACACGGAGAAAAGTGCAGAATTCATTTGGGTAAAAATTTCATTTGTTCTTTCATGAAGGACAATATTTTTTCTTTGGTAAGATAAATAGAAAAGCAACAATTTGATTACAAGTGGAAAAGTGTGTTGACTTTAATTGTTGGCCATTCTACCAATTTCTGTTGTATCATCCCCATGTGTAGTCATGCCATTCCCAAATGAGAAAATGAGAAAAAGAACAATCACACTGGTCTATATCATGAAATACTTATTTTATTTCTTGCTTTTAATATCCATGGCACTCTTTTATCAAGAATATAAAGTCATTTGCTTAGGCTTTGCCATTCGAAGTTGGGAACATTCTTAGAATCACATTATCTAAAAGTAACAGACTGGAGTAATGAGCAAGCAAGCTGGCAAATATAGCAACCATCAACAACACACATTTTTCCAAATCATAACTCTGACATAGATATATTATTATATATTATTCTCTAGGCCTTAAAAATTCTAAGAGTCCATTTTACCAGCAATGGGAGAATATGCTTTTCAATCATGTAGCTAACCAGAAATACTATTTTATATATGAAGTGTACATCTCACAAAAAAAGCCTCTCTCCTCCAATACTGTGTTTGACCAACTATAGCTGTGTTTGAAGAAAAAGTGAGTTTCAATGACAACCATTACCTAAAAACATGTATAAATTTCTATAACTGGTGCCAGAGGAATGACATAATGCACTGTACTGTGCCTCCCTCTGTCCAGAGCATAGCTCTCTGGCCTGTCTTCAGGGTGCCTAGACTTTCACCCCTTGTTTGACACCTAGGATGCTTGGTCACCCCCTGGGCAACTGTTTGGTACCGAGGATATCTCTGAAGAGAAGTTCCTTATAAAACCTAATCCACCATGTTTATTTATTAACAATGAAAATTCATTCACTGCTCTTTAAATCCTGGATTTGCTCATTATTATTTCCCCTACTTGGATAGAGCTGAATTAAAAGTACTTTGTTCAACAAAGGAGCTGGAACAGAAGAAAGAAAACTGTTCTGTAGAAAAAGGCATTCAATATTTAGAAACATTTCTAAGCAGAAATAAGAGCACCTAAAAAGATTTTTAAAAACTCTGCTGTCATTGTGACTATGGATTCATGATAAATTATCCACAGCCTTTCTCAGTTTAAGAGGAAGCATTGTTCAAATAGCCTACTGGTCCTCAATAACACAGATATAGACTCTTAAGGACCTTCTGGATACATACAAATACTGCAGTGTTTCAAAGTAAGAAAATTGACTAGATCAGTTAGGTCACAGCCCTCTTCCTATAATAAACCTTAGTCTTTGGCAAAGCACAGATGGTTGGTTGGTTGGTTTGTTTACAAAGGCAATCTTTTGGCAGGATATAAGCACCAACAGACTCTACACACTTTGGTCTTTTCCACAAATCAGTTAACAGGAACATTCCATAGAAATGTTTCTGTTTTCTTTCATGGACACCTATTTAGTTACCAAAAGTGTGAGAGGAGAAGAGATGTAATCACAAAATCAGAAACTCAGAAAGAAAAGTAAGAGGAGGTCAAAGGAAAAATAATTGTTAATTCATCATTTCTACTAATCAAAATTCACATATATGTTATCTTTCAGGACTAGTGCAATGTTACCTTGGGTAGACTCAGGGGGGAGTTATTTTCCACTCTCATTCTTTTTTCTACATATTAAGATTTCATTCAGTAAAGTACAACAATGAAACTCTTCCTACAGATCCATCTTAAGATAAACTGCTCACAGTTTAGGTATGTACCACAGAAGATGGAGAGAAATCCAATATAAGCAGCAACTGTAAAAACAGACTTCTCAACACTTATAAAACAAATAAGATAGTCATATATTTTTATTTTTGTTTTTCATTAAAATGTCATAGCACACTTGTGAGAACAAAATCTATATGACTTGCATACAGAATAAAATGCTAGAAAAAGAAAAATAGTCAAAAGTTGCTTGTTAAAAGTACAATTATGATTACTGATATTACTGACATTCTATGTGGTTAAAATGAAACACACACAGCTTGGGACAAATGTCTGTTCCACTTCAAGTTGTAGCCAGCTGCATTGGCATGAGTTTTGGTGAAACCTGGTAAATGAAAGAGAACAAAATAACCAAATCAGGAAAAAAATCTCATGGTATAAACACCTTTCCTTTCAATTTCCAAACCTGAATGATACAGGCAACAAGCAGCATTTCCATGAACATCACCTAGACTTTCCGCATTATTTTCCATTCTGAACCACCAAGACAGAGAACTCCTCTTCTGCTTACATTTTGTGTAGTTAGTAGTTCTCAACCATTTTGCATTATAGCTCCTAAATTAAGGATCATTAAGACTAGAACAAGGTACAGAGGGGAGATTAAGTGTCCAAATAACCAAGCTCTCTACTGACTGAATCCCTGAGCTCTGAGATTAATGCTTCTGAGACTTCATGCAAAACAGAAACACAGAGTAAGGAATGAACATGTCTCAAAGTCCTAAAATAGGTCCAGTCAACTCATAGTTTTGTTAAGAAACATTTAATATCTTTAACGAGACACATGCTAATGAAAAGATTTATGGTCAATGACAAAGTTTTATCAGAAATTTCATAGAACAGAAATGATATTAAGGAAGCAAAAAGATTCCAAGTTATTACAAAAAAAGGTAATGGCATTAAAAATGTTAAACACTGACTATATTTATGCTCATTGTACAGAACAGCAAATACATTTCTAGGAGTCTTGAAGCACAGAGAAATGAGGACAGGTCTACATTTAATGGTAGAGCTGGTGGAAGAAGAAACCTAAATGTAAGTGGTCTGGCTTCATTTTCACAGATCTTTCAAGGTGTAATGCCAGGTACAGATTTCTTCATTCAGTCTGGCAAATATCAAGTCCCAGCAAGTAACAGTCTCCATGGAATGCACAGTAGGGAATATTAACATTTGTGATTCTTTTTGAACCCCTCAAGGATGTGGCAATCAAAGTGGGCCTAACTAGCATTTTTCCATCCAGAATATTTTGTTAAATTAATGAATGAACAAATGAATGAATTAGTGGATTAGATAAGCTTCAAAGAATTAGAAAAAAGGTTCCTTACAGGGGTTAAGTCAGTATTAAAAATAGGAGTAGGCAATAATTTGGGTTTGATGAGGTTAAATATTTAAATATAAATATTCATTTATAAATTGTTTCTGTATTAATTCTTCACGATGTCCCCTTTTCTGTTTTTCTACTAAAAGAATGACATGACCAAAATGAAAAGGATTGGTGTGATTTGGTATACAGGTTAGAATAAACGAGACTTCATTCAGACTTGCCAGGTCCAAGAAAAGATATATAATAATAGACAAAATAGTACACTTATAATAAATAGACAACAGTCAGCTCACATTTCTGAAGCACAGAACTTTAACTTAACTGGAAAAAATAAAAGACATATGACTCTGAATGTTGAGAAAGTATATCCCACAAACAACCCATTTTCTTTTTTTAAATAGCACATCTATAGAAATAATTTCAAAAACAAAATTTTAATGGATTCTTTATAGAATTTCCTTTAAAAGGAAAATGGACACCTTAATTTCTTAAACATTTATCCTTTTCCTTGTCATGTTTGCCTTATTTTGGAGCTCTTAATATCATTTATACCCTCAGTGTAGAAACTGACTTTTAATAGAAAATGAAGACTGACTTTGCCTCTCTATTTTTGTAATGAAAAACATCTACTAAACCACCATTTTTTATTCCGTTCCCGCACAGACTTATCAACACTAAAAACCCATGCAAACTGAAGCAGATTATCCTGCCAAGGTGATCTACAGGCTAAGCACAAGTCTATATGACTTCAGTGTAGAAGATAAGCCAATGATTTGTCTTCCCCATCCAATGAAAGCCCAAGAGTGTACTGTTTAATTCTGGTATAATGCCAGTTCATAATAGATATTGAGAATATAAATTTATTGAACTTGGCAAAAATGTCTGCAGCTGGCTTCTTTCAGATTCCATTGCAAACATATAATAAGCAGTATTCTTATTTAATTTTTTGCTACTGCTGGTTTAGGTGTATTTCTGCTTGGAGAATAAGACCAAGACCCTTTGGAGTTGGAACTGTACCAATCTGTTCTATTTT